>CAUYRB010063138.1:0-124401 GCA_963574695.1 Propithecus perrieri
TGTAGTCCCAGCTACTCGGGAGGCTGAGGCAGAAGGATTGCTTGAGCCCAGGAGTTTGAGGTTGCTGTGAGCTAGGCTGACGCCACGGCACTCACTCTAGCCTGGGCAAAAGAGTGAGACTCTGTCTCAAAAAAAAAAAAAATAAATAAAAATAAATAAATAAATATAATCATACATTTTTTAAGATGAAACAGAAAAGAAAACAATTGAAAAAAATTAATATAGGGATCTACTTTAGGTCATGAGAGGAGCAGGACACATTCTGATGTAAACTCTCATTTATCTGTACCCTTTTCCCTGGAGTTCTTTCTTACTTGGTAGGCTTCAATTCCCACTCCTTATTCACTAACTCCCAAATCTTCACTACTTGCTCTGACGTTTCCCTCATAGTCTAATTCTTTCCTGTCTCCTACTTTCTGCATATCTTCACCTGCTTTTATCTCAAACTCAACATGTCCAAAAAACGTATACCATTCCCCTCTGTGTTAGGCCTTTTTGTGCTGCTGTAACAGAATATTATAGACAGGGTAATTTATAATGAACTGTTCTAGAGGCTGAAAAGTCTAATATCAAGGTGACGGCATCTGACGAAGGCCTTCTGTGCCATAACATGGCAAAGGGGGAGAGGGTCCAAGCCCAAAACCCTTTTATTAAGGCATTAAATCCATCCATGAGGGTGCAGTCCTTTGGCCTAATCACCTCTTACCAGCCACACCTGTTAAAACTGTTATAAGGGCAATTAAATTTCAACATGAGTTTTGAAGAGGACAAACATTCAACTACAGCATCCTATAAATCTCTCCTTTGCTTGTCTCCCTCCTGTATTTGTACAATATCCATCTCTGCATTGTCTTGGAATGCCAAAACATCTAGTTCATTTTTCATTATTAGACTAATTTGGGTGACTGCTATAGTAAATCTTATAGCTACCAACTCTCCACAAGTCAGTTCATCCTAAATACTCTTCCAAGGAAATCTTTAAGTACTATTTTGGCTGTGATACTCCCTGTTCAAAAATCTGCAGCAGCTATCACATACCAACTAAAACTCTGACGTCCAAGGTCACCTATGAATTACCTATAACTATTTTTCAAATTTAAACCCACAAGCCCTCTATGATCTAACTATATTAGACTACTTGTAGTTTGTCTCATGTTCTCTAAAGCTTTCTGCTTGCCTAATTTTTGCTTAGTCTGTTCTGAGGAACATATCCTACTTTTTATATTTTTTGCTTTGTCTACCCATTTTCTATCATTATCTTAAATTTCATATCTTCTATAAGGAATTCCTCATGCCTCCTGAATGATAAAATTTTTCTGTTAAATTTTCTTTGCTTTTTTCTTTGTATAGTTCAGATGACATTTTTCATATATTGTACATGTGATTTTAACATTCCCCCATTCCTCCTTGATTTTTGGAAATCTCTTACACACCTGCGTATTCCTTAGTGCATACAGTAGGTGCTCCACACTGCATCAAAACATCTCAAGGAATTTTAATAATGCAGGCGCACAATTACAAAAGGCAGTATCCAGTAAGTAATATAAAGTAGAAATTTCTCTTAAGTTTTGAAAGCCTTGTGTTCGAAGAGTTAATTAGACACCATACCAGTAGGGGATACCTGTGAGATGTTTTCCTCTCAGAGCAAGCTTAATGATTAAGTACTACACCTCAGAACTACATCATTGCACATGCTGGAACAAAGCCAGGGAATCAGTTAAGCAGATCTTTAGTTTAACCTTGCTATGCTCTCAGAGAGAGATCATTTGACAAGCTGAGAACTTCCCCAGGTCAGTCTATTTCAGCTGCGGTGATGGCTGGAGAATCTAGTAAGCACAGAGTAAAATATACAGCAGAATTCTATTCCCTATCTCTTCTGGTCATTGATTTCTACTTGCACAATAAAATCTGTTATTTCACTTCCCATCAAGTAATGTGTTAAAAACTTATATGAATATGGTTCAAACCTCCTCGCAAATCATCAGATACTTAAAAATGAATTTTTTTCAGATAACATTATTTTTTTCATAAGAGAAAGACAATAACATGCATGTACTATTACTAGTGAAAAAAAGAAGATTGGAAAATACTGGATGATGTTGTTCATCTGTGACAGTTTGCTGGCTTTATCAGACAAGATAAAGAGATTGATCCTATCAGAAAGTTCTTACAAATGTCAGAGCATTTAACCAGATTGAGTAAAGAGGATAAAACTTGAGTTTCTTGATTCTTCTACCAATTGAGAAGAGGGAGGTGGTAGGAATTAATCATCCAGGTTCCTTATGTCATTTGATTCCCACAGACTGAATTTCCTCTTACAAGGAAGGTAGTGTGCAATGCGTAATAATCTTTAAAGCACCATCATGGCTTGGCCTTAATACAATATTCTCTGAAAACAAGTCACACCTCACTCTCAGCTTTTAATAGTAGCATATAAAAATTCTCTTGGCAAGAACTACAGAAAAGAGATATTATATTCAATTTAGTCAAAGACCTTTCAATCCGTTTCTCTTATCGATTCTTTCTCTTAGTTTGGCTTTTATATAATTCTTAAAAGAAAAATGAATAAAAAAGAAAATAAATGATTTTTTTATATAACAATTACATAGAAATATATGTAGTGATTGGATGATGATTCTCTAAGCTAATGGTATGAATATAATTTAAAAAATGAAATTGAATGGTAGGAAAAGAATACAAAAATGAAACAGGAGAGGCAACTATCTTTCATCATTTAATTCAATCCATAAAGATGGTATCTCCTCTAAATAAGTATATTCATTGACTGTGTGAAATTCAGGGAATATGACAACTCCGAAACTAGTGTTTTATTAATATGAAGTAAATTTAATCACTTCTTTAGGAAAAAAGTAAAAAAACTCTTTGCTTTCCAAATGGGCTTAGAATTATTTTTAAAATTCAGCTTCTCAGACTCATATGTAGACAAGAGATACAGACCTCAAAAAAAGAAAGAAGCCAAAAAATAGAAATCACTCTGAATGGGATTAGAATGGACTTTACTAGATCATAGTTACCTTTTTGCTAACTTAAAGGAGAAATAGTGATTTATCCCGATCTTAAATCTTTCAGCCATGAATTGACATCATCTCACATTCATCAACACACAATTTAGTGGCTTATTTTACATTCCCATTCACTCTGTCTTCATATCCATATAAATTGACATTCCAATTAGAATAGAAATTTATTAAAGATAAATATCATATCTTATTTTTATCTTAATAAAATATAGCTTGGGACTTGAAAAATAGTGTTAATCTAATAGCTGTGGATAACAACAGACATTGTAGAATTACCTTGGCAGTCTACCCAATTCCTGCTGGGAAGTTTGCTGACCCTGTTCTTTCTTTTTTAATTCATATGTCTATTGTTATGATAACATTTTCCACCTAGTTCTATATTCAGTAAAAAAAGAAATTAACCAAGTAGAACAGGTCAATTACTTCTTTATCCTTTCATAACAGAATGTCTCCAAAATGAGTTCTTCTTCAAATATGCAAAATGCCTCAAAAGACAATTGAGAATTTTATAGTTTTGAGGGTGAAAATAAAGATCATGTCCTAAATCTTCTGTGTCCAGCCAAAAAATACTTTCAGTATGAAGCCAACATAAATACAATGCTAGATATTAAAAAACTAACAAGGTTGTCTCAGAGGGATTTTTCATTTTAAGTTGGAAATGTGAGAAATATGTGATTATGTATAAGGAGAATGTAATGAAATAAAAAATAATTAATAAAATAAAAAATGCTTTTGTGAGTATAATCACGATAAAAATATAGAGGTAAACATAATTTCAGGAATTAAAATAAATTAAATAGAAATATAGAGAACATTAACATTTTAATACTATTACTTAAAATTGAAAAACAACAATTAAATGAAAAATTTCTTAGAAAATGCTAACTACCAAATTGGAACAGGAAGAAATTGAACTAATAAGTTACAGCCTATCACCAAAACCACATTGCTCATATAGTTTAATTAGTGGCTTCCAGTTTTATCAGCGAGTTATGTATTTTCAATTCATATAAATTATTTTAGAATGTACAAAATGATAAGAAAAACTTTGTTTCTAGGAAAATGACCATCTAGACATCCTGAAGGATCCTTTTACTAAAAGCAACTACAAGTGTTGAAATTCACACAAACACACACACGCACACACACACACATACAGACACAGTCACACATTATATAAACATCATTGAGCTACAAGGAAGCATGGAATCTTTAGAGGCTAAAACAAACTGAAAGTAAGAAGGCTGGGATATAAATGAAGATATCCATAGACCCTGGGGGCTGGAGCTTGTATTTTGTCAGCTTTCTAGAGTATGTATGGGGCATAAGGGCTAAAGTTAAGGGCCCACATAAGGTAAAAATTGATGTAAAAGATTTATGCATAAAGCTGGAATCCCAAACAGCCACACCATCGATGTAAGGCTGAAAGAAATAAGTACGTCATACAGAGGGGGACACCAAGGAAACTTACCACTTGAACTTGGTACTGAATGAAAAGCAAAAATGTCTATTCTAAGAATTTGTTAATCATAAGCTAATCTTCAAGTAGGTTTGCAGATTGTCAACCTAAATAACAAACATCAATGATCACTGATCACAAATCACCATAACAGATACTATAAAAATGAAAAAGTTTGAAATATTGTGAGAATTACCAAATTGTGACATGGAAATATGAAATGAGCACATGCTGTTGAAAAGGAAGGTAGTGCCAATAGACTCGCTCAGTGCAGGGTTGTCACAAATCCTCAACTGGTAAAAAATGCAGCATGTGTGAAGTGCAATAGAGCAAAGTGAAATAAAATGAGATATGCCTGTACAATGAAATTATAGACTTAAAAATATACTGTAGGGAATTCTGTTAGTGATGCACCAGCTTCCCTTTAAAAGGCTGGTATATTCAGATGCTGTAACTTTAGCTGTTACAGCTCACAGTTCTTCTCCTTTCCAGAGAATAGCCCCCTGCCTGGGAAATTATGTCCCCTCAGAAAGCACCCTGCCACAAATGTTACTGGAATACAAGAGGTTACGTGGTACTAATTATTATGCATTTCACTCTCCAGAGCTCCCTATACCATAAGGATAAAGATATATTCTAGGTGAAACTATATTCTGACTAAACTCCTTTCTTTATCTTATCCTGTCTTATTTCCTCCTAGAATAGGTCCTTAAATTATAAGCATGTGAATTTCTATCTCAGGTGCTACATCTATAAAACATGGCCTAAGATAGTTAGGGATAAATGAAGATGAAAACAAAGTGGAAATGACAAAGATAGAAGCTAGATTTTTAATATAATTTTGAAATCACGTGATTATTTTGCAAAATTATAAAACAAAATTAACTTTCAGTTGGAATCCCTAGAAAATTTAAATGAAAATGATATAAGTGAGCAAATGAATAAATATGTATCCATTTATCAGGCATAACTACATAGGAGGAACCACCTGAAGTTACATCAAAAGCGAAATTTACCAGTGCATCTTTAGTGGGATGTATTCTAACAATGAAAAGAATTGAGAAAACAAAGCTTAAGCTGTTTTTAGGAATCACACTTTTGAAGAAGTATTGGGATTGCTGTTCACGATTATTTTAGGTGTGTTTTAAGATAAAGCAAATCCAAAATTATATTGGTAACACTGAAGACCAATATTTTTAGTACAGAAAAAAGAAGATATACCTGTTAAATTGATGAGGTTGAGTAAAACTGTGTAACCCCGAAAACAAAATTAGAAATAGCCTCTCATAGCCACTGAAAAAGCCCAGAATCAAGCTCCCCGGATGTCATGCTGTGCTCTATAATACCTTACCATTTTCTTTTTTAAAACATATATATATTGAACATATATTCAAAATTCAAAAATATTCAAAGTTCATATATATGTATAAATATATATCCCCAAAATGTTTTCTAGACTCTTTCTTTCTATATTGACCATACTGCTTCAAATTTTGTAGGTACAATATACCCTTTCATTACGTATCAACTTGTATATAGAAAAGATTCAAATATCTTTATATAAATATTTCAGATAATAAATGAAGAAAAATGGTAAAATTAGATGTAGGCAATATTCACTAATGGCTACTAGTATCACATAGAGAGAGAGAGAATCAAATAGTACAGGGCTCCTAATAAAAATATAGAATATCATGTTTGAAATGTTTTTCCAAACAGTCAAAACTGACTCTGATAAAACCTTTAGATTTAACTACCAATTTACATTAAATTTAGGTGTCAGGGGAACATTCTATATTACAATCAGGGATGCAATCAGCAAAATCTAGAAAATGATGAAATTCTAGAGGACAACTAAATCGCCAGACAAGACAGCAAGAGAGAGGATAGGCGGCAGGGGCTGGGGGGAGGGGGAGGGCGGGGTGTCGGGGATGAGAGGCGGGAAGGCTGAGAGTATTACGTATAGCAGTGGTTCCCTGTTCAAAAGACTGATGTCCAGATCATAGCTCCTACCAATTGAGTCCAAATTTCTGGGGATGAAAACCAGATGTTTGTATTTTTTAAAGATTCTCAGGTGATTTCAATGTGCCCCAAAGCAGGGAGGTGGAATAACACTAATGTGTAGATTAAAGGAGACTCATGTAACCTACCAAGCAATGTCACAATGCATGGATCTTAATCAGATCCTGTTTCAAACAACCAAACATAAGAAATAACATATATTAAACTATTGGTGAAATGTGGACTCTGAATATTTGATATTAAGAAATAAGTTATTTTGAATGTTTTAGGTAAGATAATGGTATTTGGTTATTAAAAGTATTTATTTTTTAAAGACAAATGCTGAAATGCTTATGGACAAAATGATATAGTCATGATCTTGCGAAAGAGAGACTAAATGGATATGTGCACATGTACAAAACACTGTGCAATGAGTTGATAATTGTCGAAGCCTTGTGATAGAGGTAGGGGAAGTCAAGAACTGTGAGATTTCTGAGATTTTTTTCCTACTGATGCTAACAAGTTAGCTTGCCATAGTTTCATGAAAGCTGGCAAAAGACATAAAATTTTACGATCAGAGACAGGACTTTATAACTCAGTAATAGCAATAGGGTATAAATGCTGTTTCCCTGAGCCCCAATTCCCATAGGGCAACATGAAAAAGGCCACACAACACCATGAAATAGATTGTGTTGCAGAAAAAGAATCTTGAGCTTAGGGAATTTAATCTTTTATAATTGGTTGTAAGCTTCCTTTACCTTTGCCTCAGAGGGAGACATTGGTATAATGCTAGCCAGTAAATAAACCTTCCGTTTGCTCCAGAGGGAGACACTATCTCCAGCTTCCAAGGCTGTTCACTACAGAAACAATCTTTAAAAGGTACTCCACAACAAAGGCCTCTTTGTTCAGTGCCTCTGCCCGTAAGATTGGCAAAAACACCGAGACCTATGGAGAATTGGCTCCCAACAGGTGAGTTCATTTTACTAATCTATCATTGTACATTTTGAAATTTTATAATTAAAAAAAACCAAATACATCAGTAATCACAACTAGTGTAAATGGTCCAAGCTCTCCAATTCAAAAATCAAGATATCCAGAACCAGTTAAAAACAATTCTATTAATAGCCATGTATAATTTATAAGAGTCACAAAATACAAAATAACAGCACACAAAAAGTTTGTAATAAAATTCTGGAACAATATATACCAGGCAAATATGTACCAACAGAAAGTGGATACTGCTATATCATATATAATAGACTAAATGTACTAGAAATAAGGTAAAAAGTTTAGTTCAGCAATAAAATAATAATGTTTCTAAATTTATACTCCCAGAAACAGAAAAACACATAAAGCAAATATTGACAGAATTATAGCAGAAATTAATAAATTCATTCTCATGGCAGGGGTGCTTTAACATATCTGTCTTAGTAATTGATAGATCTGACAAGCAAAACATCTGTAGGCATCTGTAAGATTTGATTAAGAAAACTAGCAATTTTAATTTAATGGTCATTTACATAACAGTGCACTCAATGAAATAATAGTGTGGATCATTTACCCAACTGTCAGATACAAAGACAGCTCCAACAAATTTCAAAGAATTTTTTGTCATGCAAGCCACATTTTCTGACCACATTGCAACTTTTAGAAATCAACGGCAAAAAGAAAACTAGAAAAATCCAAAACATTTATGGGTTTTAGAATATAACTTTAACTCATAGGACTAAAAAGGAAAACTCATAATATAAATTAAATTTTATTTAGGAATAAGTAATAGTCCTGCATATCAAATCTCAGGTGATGTAGCTAAAGCAATTCCTGCAGAATTTATTAACTTAAATTAATAATTTTAGAAAAGAGAACAGACTAAATATTAATGGTACATTGTTGCTCAAGCCAAAAATGAAACAGTCATCCTGACTTCCTCTATTTCCTTTAGCTTTCATATCCAGTCCGTCAAAAGCTCTGTAGACAACCTTTAAAATTTATCTCATACCTGGTCAATATGCTCCATCTTCTCTGCAACCACTATGGTCCAAGTCAGTTGTTTCTTCTACCTGAGTTATATCAACAGCAATAGCCTTCCTGCTGCCTTCTCATTTTCCTACAAATCCATTCTCCCTGCAGAAGTCATAAAGCTCTTCAAAGATATAGATCAGATCACGTTGGTCCCATGTTTAAAACTGCTGGGGATGCCCTGATCTTTGATCATGACAGGACGTGCCCTTTTAAATGATTCCCATCTCTGTTAGTTTTCTATCCTCCAGGTTGTCTCCTGAGAGTCTCACAATGCTGTCATTGAGGTGTTGGCTAGGCTGCATTCTTATGTGGGGATCAGGGTAATCTTGCAAGATTATACATGTGGTTTGCGGAAGTAAGTTTCTTGCAGTTATAGGACTGAGACTCTGCCAGACTGTATCTAGAAGGTTCTCTCCACGACTAAAGACTGCCCTCTGATACAAGCCATGTGGCTCTCTCACAACATGGCAGCTTCCTTCTTCAAAGGCATCAGGAGACTCTCTCCAGCTGGCTAAGATGGAGCCTTATGTAACAAAATATAGTCAAGTGAGCAAGCATCCCATCATAGTCTCAGGTGCTGTCCATACTCAAAGCTTTACAATTACATAGGCTTATGCACCAGAAGGTGGAATCTTAGGGGTTATCTTAGAATTTGTCTTTCTAGTCTATCCATTTTAAAAGCCCTGTTGAAATCGTAACTTAAAATAGCTTCCACTTCACTATCTTTTAAAAATTTAATTGTTTAATCTATTTGTTTTCTTTATTTCTCTTTAGAATCTAATCACCACTAGAATAGATGCCTTGTCTGACTTTTCCACTGCTCTCTTTCAGTGCTTGGAGCAGAGCCTGAAACGTGGAAGATATTCAACAGTGCTGCGTATATAAATATATGACACAATGGATTCCAAAACAATATGTCATACATTCAGTAAAAAAAAAAATCTATCTTTATGTCTACCTTACAAGTGAACAGCCGAACGAAATGCAATTGAGATATAAGGTGAAATGTAAAGATATAAAACACAAATATATAAAGTGCCCACACACATAGATGTGTGTGCACAGATATATTAAACCTTGTGGACCAAGGAAGCGTATCTAAGAATAATGCCAAATTCAGAAGCCATAAAGCATAAGAGTGAAAATTTTGACTACATAATAAAATTTCTATATACTGTAAAACAGCCCTAAAAATGTTTTTCTGAAAGACAAACTACAAACTTCTAAAATATTTTTAAAATATATATCTTACAATTGAGCAATGAGGATGAAAATGTACAACTTTTTAAGAAAAAGGCAGTCATTCCAAATTTTAAAATTGAACTAAAATATTAACAGATAAATCTCAGAATAAATAATGCAATAGGTCATGGCTAATAAAATATTTTACTGTACTTTCCTATCAGGGTAGTAAACATTAAGACCGTAAGGTGCCTTTTTTTTTATTTTGAACTTATTGATTGGTAGGAGTAAAGTGCCTTTTTTTTTATTTTGAACTTATTGGTTGGTAGGAGTAAAAATAATGATGCTACTCCACATTGTTAAGAAGAAACTTCTCATATACCATCAGTAGGGAAGTAAATTGATACAACATTTCTGAAGAGGAATTAGGTAATCAATATCAAAATTTCTTTTGACTCATAAATTTCTTGCAATTAATTGGATATCATCTAACTACTTTTCTAATAGAAAATTGGAAACAAATTCTTATTTAATTAAATAATATGCTAAATTCATAAGATGCTATATAACTTATTCATTTCAAATAATTTAATTTTAAAATCATTTACTTTATCAAATTAAAATGAAAATCACGATGTAGATTTATATTTTATATGCAGTTTTAGAAACTTGAAATATACTTCAAGCAAAATTCCATAGATGTATATAGCTAGCTAAACATCTGTCTGAAAAGCTAAAGAAGTTTGGGGTCATCTTCCTCTAACTATAATGCTTTCATTTACAAAATAAAAGAGCAAGAATATAAACAAAGCCCCTGACAAAGTTCAAGTAATCTGCTCAAAGTTAGTGGCACAGCAAATGCCAGAAACTTTTTGTCTTGGTATTATTATACACTAATTTTTTTTTGTTTGTCTTATATTATAAATGTCTACCTTGTGCAATGGAAAAATGTTTAAATGCTAGTTTTAATTAAATCATTTTCTACTAGACACTAGACTCTTAAAAATATCATTTAAAATATAAAATGTAAAAATGCTTAAAATCAGTCAAACATGGAAATGTCAAGTATCTAGGATTATATTTTTCTTTGACATAATAGCATCGAGGTTTAAGTAACAATATCCAAACTGCTTACCTTAACAGAACCCGCTGGACTGAAAAATCACTCTACTTGTTTCAAAGTCCTCCACAGAGTGTTCTAGTCAGATTATCTGAAAGTCTTTTGACTTTTTAGACCTCTTTTTTTTGCTTTTCTTGCTTGCTGTAGAAATTGCTTACTTGTGGAAATGAATAGGCTAATGTGGGCTGAAGAGATTAGGTTGAAGAAACAAAGCTCAGAGAGGACAAAATATAGCCTTAAATCATCCAGTGTCACTCTAAAGCAGGTCCCCAACGTTTTTGGCACCAGGAACCAGTTTCATGGAAGACAATTTTTCCACACACCAGGCCGGGGGGGTAGTTTCAGGATGATTCAAGTGCATTACATTTATTGAGCAGACAAACCTCTCTGCTAATGAGAATCTGTATTTGCAGCTGCTCCCCAGCGCTAGAATCACCACCTCAGATCAACAGGCGTTGAGTCTCATAAGGAGCGTGCGACCTAGATCCCTTGCAAGCGCAGTTTATGGTAGGGTTCATGCTCCTAGGAGAATCTAATGCCGCAGCTGATCTGACAGGAGGCGGGGCTTATGTGGTGACTCAAGCCATGGGGAGCGGCTGTAAATACAGATGAAGCTTCGCTCGCTCTCCTGCCACTCACCTCCTGCTGCGCGACCCCGTTCCTAACAGGTGGCAGGCCAGCCTGGTGGGTCCATGGCCTGGGGTTGGGGACCGCAGCTTAACGGACTGGAGTAAACACATCACCAGAAATGAAGTGCAGCTGATTTGTAGCAACATACACCAAAGACAACACCTGCAATTCTTTATTCCAGTGGTTCTCAAACTAGTTTGCCTCAGAGTCACCTGGAGGGCTCTATAACACACAGATGGCTGGGACCCACCTCCAGAGTTCTGATTCAGAATTTGTACAAGTTCCCAGGCACAGTTAGTCCAGGACATTTTGCAAATCCCTGCTGTAGTCCCCTCCTCTAGTTTTCTTAAATGTTACAGCTTTGGAAGGTGTATGGATATACATGACAGAGATAAAGGAAATTTACCTATCTCCCCCACCAAAATGTAATGTCCACAAGTTGATAAGTATTTATTGAGCATTTATTAATGTAAACACTGGAGAAATCATGATAAACAAGATATATTATTTCTTGACCTCAGACAGCATATATATACAAATGGAGAATACAGACAATAAACAGAAGGAAATATGTCAATGAAATAATTCAGATATAAAAAAGGTATTCAAGAACATAAAACGTGATAGCATGATAAAAAGTGTCCAGAGGCTGGTGTATCAAGGATGGGTGGTAAGGATGACCTTTGAAGGGGATGACATTTAAGTTGAGAACAACAACAACAAAAAGCTAAGAAATTTCTCACTAATGATATGGAGAGAAAGTGTTCCAAACAGAAGAAATAGAAAGTTCAAGGCCCTGGAATGGGACTAAGATTGAAGAAGTAATAGGTTAGCAAGTAAGAAGCTTGAATCCTATGCTTTGCAATGGTAATAGAAAGCAAATGTCCGTCTCTGAATCCCAATACCCCTAGAATAATGTCTGGTATGAAATGCTCCATATGTATTTATTTGATTAAGAAATAAATACATGAATTATTAAATGAATGACTGGGCAAGTTGTTGTGAATATAGATTTCAGTGGTTGGGTACATCCCTCATGCAAATAGAAATACTACTATTTTTTTCACGGCTTTTGTTTACTATCACAAATGGCAAACTTAATTATCAACCTTTATTCCCAAATTCCTCTCACAAATACCAAGCATGGGACAACTTGGTGTTATAATGGAAACTGCAATATAAGAAATAAAAATTAACATGGGTTTGTATTTGAACACTTTGTGCTATCTGTCAATCACAAGAACGTAGCAGAGATAAAGTTATTTATAAAGCATTGACAGACATGAACTGCCTTTGTATGCTTGAGATTATACTGTACTGATAAGACCAAAGCTCGGGTAATTTTAAAGCCTTCCCTTTGAGCAAGCTGGGAAGAGTGATAAGCAAGGTTCTGCATCAGCTAAGACGATTTTTGTTATATTTGTGAGTGATGCTAAATGTTGGTGCACCTCCTTCCTGCACTTTCATTATTATTAAGAAATTTAATATGATGTTCAATGCATCTTACTCACTAGATTTTGAGAGGAAGAATAAAAACTGAAACAAATTTACACCTGTTCCTTAAGTAGGTATTATCTAGTTGGTGTGAGTAGCTATTATTTATTTTTCCTTTTTTTAATTATAAAAATATCACATGCAAAAAAGGTACAAGAAGTCAAATATACAAATGGATATAATGGAAAGTGAAAACAGAAACTTCAAGACTTTTCTCCTTTCTGCTTCACCACAACAATATGGCAGATAATATTCTTGACCTTCCTTCATAATGCTTCAAATTATACATATATAAAAAGTACATGCATATTATTAAGTATATGTCTTCTATTTTCCACATTTAAAAAATCTTAAAAAAATATATTAAAGTAAAATTTTCAAATAAAGGTGACTCTCATACAGATACATATGTAAAGAGTTTAGTTGCTTCATTATTAATGAGGAAACTGGTAAGATGTTAATAATCCATTCAAGGAAGAATCCAAAGAAAACGAATTATCATAGAACAGGAATATTGAAGTGAATGTGCAGATGGAGGAAAAACTGGCTCATTCTACATCAGGAAAGGGGAGTAAATTGAACTTTTACAGGACAGAATTAGCATATCTATAAACAGGATTTTTGCATTGTTATCAATTATCTGTAATTTAGATTTCCGAAATAGCTCAAAAGCAATATAATGCTAGAATTGGATGACCAATATGGGTGTACTCTAGAGAATGCATTTTCCACTGAAGCACACTAACTTCTCTCTACAAAACAAATGGAAATTTATTTTATTTTTTTTACTACACATATCAGCTAAATCTTTTATAGGCAACTCACAAGAGGCTATCTATGATAACAATTAGAAATATTCCTCTATGGTTAATAACATTTTATCTAAATTTTCTCATGTACACATTCATATGTGCACATATATTCCCTCCAGGATATAATATATAGAACATATAACATGTGGAGCATTCCTTTTGCTGCACCACATTCATTAGGACAGATATTATCTATTCAATCATTCTCATAGTGTTGGACATCAACTTATTCCCCTTGTTGTTGTTACAAGAAATACAACCATAATTATTATAATATACAATATTCTTCTACCTAATGCTTTCATTTCTCTAGATTAGATTTGTCCAAAACTTCTGAATCAAATATAAACTTTACTTAGCAACTATTATCAAACTACTTTTCAAAAACCTTGAGATACTTAAACTCTATCAGATATATATGAAACAATCTACCCATACCATTACCAACACTATTGATATTAACATTTTAATTTTTGCCAATCTAAGTAGAATATTTAGAAGGCCTAGAACATGAGTGATTTTGCATGTTTCTATGCAGGAGAAGCTTAATATTTTTCTCCATTTGTTGTTGTAAATCTGTAGAGAAAATCTTTCATTTTCTTTAGATAGATTCTGTACTTTAAAAAAATTTCTCCCCCCCTTATACTCTTGTTCTCTTTCTCTCTCTGAGAATGAAAGATAATATATATATGTGTGTGTGTGTATATATACATACATATATATTTCAGCACACAGAATATGTAAAAAAAATTTTTTTTTAAATTATCTCATACCCACCCTCCTCATAAGATTATCTCAATTTTAATAGCTCTTTGATCACTTTTTGGATGATATTTAAAGTTATTATAAACATGTCCTGGAATTAAACATAGGAAGATGATATCCTATGTTATGATATCCTGTGATATCCTACAACACGGAACCTAGAATTCTAAGATTCTGGATCTAGAATTCACCTCCCCCACAAAAATGACAGATTTTCTTCTACTCCTGAATATTCTACATGTAGGAATGGTATGGAATTAGGCACAGTTTTCTGAGAACAGGGGCTTCCTGGATTGTTGGTCACTGAAATCTGATCTGAAAGTTAGTTCTTTTGTTAAAAATTTTAATTGGGAGGCCCATTAGGTTGCACTGACCTTGGATTTCTACAAACAAAATTAAGCCTGCTATAGACAGTAAAACAAAACTTAAGCCTAACCAATCAAAAACTGCTAATTAACCTTCAACTAGGAACTTCCTATTGGATCATACTTATATAGGGCAAAGGCCTAGCTGTAGCTAATAAGTAATTACTTCTGCATCTTGCCTATAAAAGCCTGCTGTTCATGCTGCTAAAGTGGAGTACTCTGAACCTCTTCCAGTTTTGAATGCTGCCTGATTCATGAACCCTTTAACACTGAAATAAACTCTTGCTAAATTTACCTTGTGTGAAGTTTTTCTGCTAACACTCTTTACTGTCCTTTGTAAGTGTTATGCCTGTATAAAAACTAAATTATATTAAAGAAAAAAGTGGGAAATGAAGTGAGTATGACCACATGAAAAAAAAAATCTCACCTGTTTCAAATGCTGTTATCTCTCTTTAATAGAAAAATTAACCCTCATCCAAACATCTTTCAGCTTACTTGCTAGTTCTAATGTCTAAATAAAGCTCAAACATAGCCATTTTCCCAGAATCTGCAGGAGTTGCCTTCTGCCACATCTAACTTTGAAATGATAATCCTTTGACAGCCCTTCTGTTAGTTGTTTAGACTTTACATTCTGATGCACACAAATTCACAGCCATCCAGGTGGAATGAAAATCTGAAAGAGATTTATCACTTTGAAGAAACTAGGCACATTCTTTTATATTTTCTTCTTTTTTCATTTTTTTTTCTTACTCATCCTTAATTTTTCCCCTAGGGACAAAGGAATATATAAACTTGACAAAACAATAAATAAGTAAATGAAATCAGCCTCTCTGATAGGAAGAGTTTAAGCTCAAAGACAAAAGAAGTTCAAACAAGAAACAACCTAATTACTTTCATTAGCATTTCAATAGAATTTGGACCTTCTGAAGAGGGTGGGATGAGATTCCACCAAGTGTCATCGGAAATGAATCCTTTGGAACTCTTGACAAGCTAGGGAAGAAGGTAATCATTTTACTTAATTTGTTTTTTAGGTTCACTCATTTAAAAGAACTAACGGTTCCATTGCTCTTGGCAGAATACAACTGTGATTACAGCTTTTCTATTCAGTGCACTGGAAATATCAGTGAATGTCTCCAACTGAGAGTGAGATACTGCCAGTATTTCCACATATTATGTACTTATACATATTATTTTTCTTTTCTACCCTTTGATGGTCCAATTTTGATAAATTTTTCAAAAAATACTTAAATAATATAATCATCTAAATCATTGTCATAGAAGAATATATATTCACAAATGAATAATTAATTCAACAACCCCAGAGTCTGATGAGTTGCACTGATCATACCAATGAGTGCTTAATGTGGTTAATTTCAAAAGTAGCAGGATTTAACCATATATATACTTCCCAAACTGCACAATTCTGAGCATAGAGGTGTCTGAGCATGGACATAACAAATTATATACTCCTTGTGCCATATTTAGTTTCTTTTCCCCAAATATCTACCCTGTTCATTCAGAGTAGCTTAATAATTTAAGACCTGATTAATTAAGTTTTTATATAGAGGAATTTGAGAATTGAATTTCATTCATTCTGTGTCATAAGACCCTAAATAAATTCTATCCATATAGGGAGTGTTCTCATAATCCAGAATTGATAGTCTCTTTGTAGAAATTCTAAAAATTTTAGAAATTTTTATTGAAAAGAAAAGTAGATGCATTCATTTTACCAGAACTACTGCACATTTTTTTTTTCTTTTTAGAGTTTGGGAAATGATGAGGAAAGATCAAAATGCAGTAGTAGAATAATGAATGGAGAAGCAGTATGTATGTGATATATTCTCAGTCTTGTCCCCAACTCTGAGCCACTTGAGTGAGGAAGAAGAATAAAAGAAGATAAAAGAAGAATCAGTGATAAAATAGTATTATCATGGTATTAATGTAATATAGCTTTTTATGATAGGATTTATCTTATTTTTAAGCGTTCTGTTTAGAAAGTACATATATCATGTGGTAGAAATTATGTAAAAATATTTAGGTCTATATCCAAAAAGTGAAAAATAAAGAAAAATGTTGGAAATTGGTACATGAGAGAATATGAGTTACGAGTATTTAAGGATTTGGATTTGGTATTCAATAATGAAAATAATATTTGGATCTAATGAATCCCATAACATCCTCCTTAAGACATCAAAATTGACTATGATATTATTTAAATCCACTAATTATTTAATCAATATATATTGTGCATTTAGCATTGTGTTTGATATTATAGAGACATAAAATGTATTATAAAGTGCCTGCAGTTAAATTCACTTCAAGCTGTAATTGGGAATGCTACAAAAGAGTCATTTGTTTTCCTTTATATCCCAATCAATTCTCAGTTGTGGTACATGGCTGATGTACACACAGATATGGGTGCTTTTTTACCACCAAAATAAGCAGAACCATAATGTGGCTACTATTTAAGGAGCATTTGCTATGTGCCAGATGCTGTGTTAAGCACTCCATATTCTTTATTTAATTTAACATTCACAATAAACTTGTGAATTTTTTTCTTATCTCTTAACAAGTGAGAAAAATGAATCTCGGAGAGGTTAAGCGCATTTCCCAAAGTTGCATGAGGATTACATATGAGAAGTGGGATGTGAATGCAGTATTATCAGAGTTCACTCTCTGTGATCTTACTACTCCATATCATTCCTACAGAACAAGCATTCCCTCTTAAATTGAACATTTTGTATTATGGATTTATTGTCTTAGAATGTAGACAAAGACATCTGCAATTTAATTTCTTGGTTGCAAAATTCAGGCTTGACCCCTTAATCTTGCAGTCTTGGGCAAAGTTTTTACTCTGTGTGTACCTATGTGTAAAATGTTCCTATGTGTAAAATGAGGATAATAATATGAAATGCTTAACAGGATGCAAATACATGATAAGTACTCAATAAATATTAACTATTACCATTATTTTATTGATCATCAGCTAAAAATATATAAAAGTTTGAATCCCTTTAAAACTATTAACTGCACAATGATTTTAGAGCAAGATTTCATTTAAAATATTAAAGAAAAAATATGCTATGTTGAATTGACTTGCACTTACTCTAATAAAAAATAGCTATGAAGCCCAAAGAGAGAGGTGATAAAACATAAGTTAAAGAAAGTATTATAGGTACATTGGGTACAAAGGGGTCACAAAGACAGGAGTAATCAATTGTGCCAAGAAAGGATGATGAAAAACTCCATGTAAAAAGTTATACTTATATTAAATACCCCAAGTTCTTAAATAACTGGTAAATAATGTCCAGAAACTATATCATAAATAATAATCAAAGCCTACCAATAAATACATATAGAGAATTGAATTAAAGTAGTGTTTGTAGAAGTAAAAAACTGAAATTAGATTATGTCTGTAAACAGGGTAGCATGAATAAGATTAGTGCTCTTATAAAAGAGGCAAAAGGGAGCTCATTTGCCCCTTCTACCATGTGAAGACACAGTGAAAAGGTGCTATCTATGAACCAGAAAACAAGCCCTCACCAGACATTAAATCTGTGAGCATCATGATCTAGGCCTTCTCAGCCTCCAGAACTGTGAAAAGTATATTTCTGTTCTTTGTAAGCTACTCACTCACTTTATGGTATTCTATAGCACCCTAATGGACTAAGATATGTCCCAAAGTACAGACTGGCATCTTATTGTATTTAAATACATATTGTCTTGATGAAGTATGGTAGGTCCACAAAAAATTACTTACGAAATGTTCTCTTTGCAGAAAAGCCCTAAAATGCAATGCAACAGTGACAAAACTCTAACACATGGTGGATAGGTGTTGTCAATTCAAAGAATAATCTGAGATTAATCACTGACTCCCCCCCTAAAAAGAAACTGAATTATGCTGAAATCTTATAGACCCCATATGAAAGAAATTTGGTAATTGATTTCCACAAATTTGACCTCAATCCTGAATAATTAATGACATTACCAATAACCATTGTGATGCTATAAAGAACTTTATAGAATTACCAACAATAGAAAGCAATTTTTCATCAACTATGCTAGAGTAATGATTCAATTATTTCTGTCAACTTTTTATAGAAAGTATTCTTAGAAAATCATTATCACATGAACAGATATCAAAAGGCTTACAGCCAAAAAATGTAGAGAAGGAAAGAATTATAGATGTGTGTAGTCAATTAATTTGAATAGTATGTTATTTTTCTGGATTGTGTAAAACTTCAGGCATTTGTCAACTTCTTTAACAAGTAATTTGTTATACATTCTTTTTTCCTTGAATAAATATTCACTTTTACATGTAATTTTCTGTTGATAAATTTGTATTCTTTTAAAAAAATATAATCCTCATTTTGTATAATATTTAGTCCCCACAAAACATGGATTCATCTCTAGAAAACATAATTTACAGTCATTAAGATTCTGAACTCCATGCTATGGAATTCTGCATGGTACTTGATATAAATAATGTAAATATGTATGTATTTATTTGCAAAATTCTTTGTGAAATTGTTAAGTGGAAATATAAGTTTTAGAATATATCTATATGTTAAAATGGGGCTTATCCTGTCTTAGTTTCTACTGACCCATCAATGAAATTGTATTCATATACCAAAATGGGTATGTGAGAACCCCCATACCAATACACAGAATCTGCTAATGAAATAATAAGAAATTGCTCAGAATCTGGGTTGCCAAATATGTTTAGAGTGTATAAAAAGAGATGGATTATTGAGGAGTTCTATTGACAGGCTGCCACTGAAATGATATTTTTCGCTGGAGAAGGTCGGGAAAAGTTAAATGGCCCACACTAGGAGCTCTGAATGTATTCTCTGTAGTGTGAGACACTGTGGACTCCTCCAGTAGCATTTAGAATGGTAGGTCTATCTAAGGAATTAGGTGAAGAACCTGGGAGAGGGCTGTCACTTTGACAGTGGCCTATGTAGTTCCCCAGATATTTGATGGTCAAAGTATGAGTGTTTTCTACAGATCAGACTTGGGACACACTGGAGAGAGAACTAGCTGTATTCAGTCTGGCCTAGAAGGATGAGAAGACTCCAATAAGCCTATTCTATGTGGAATGGATCATTAGTGAGCCCCAGGGCTCAGAGACCAGCAGAATAGAAGGCATCAGCCACATCAAAAGAGTTGTTGCCAGGAAGATCTTAAGCAATGAAAATATGCAATGAACCTTACACAGCATCCTGTATCAGGAAAGATGGTAAGTCTTTGTTGTGGTTACTGAATACAAAACAAAACAAAAGTCTTAATGCCTTAAAAACAACAAATGTTTATTTTTCACCCTGGCTTTATATCCATGTTGGTATATTGGGAGTGGTTAGGGAACTGGAGCAACTGAAAGTGGGCCCTAATGCATATATTCTCATTCGGGATTCATGCTACATGAATTTCCACCATAGACGGTTTCAAGTTGCTAAGTCAGGAGACGGTCCTAGAATGCCTCAGAGAAGCAGTGATTTTCTCAGGCTGAAAGGTAACATGAGACTTTTTTGCCCACAATCCATTGGCCAGGACTAGTAAGGAAGAGGAGAGGAGAAAATAATACAGCTATCAGAAATCCAAGGAGCATACGCCAAGACAGAAGGAGTCAGCGTCAACCACATCATGGCCAATGAGTCACAGCCAGTTAGCTTCTCTCCTTTCCTTCCTTCAAACATGAGGGTTCTGAAAAAAGCAGCTCACAAATGGGAGAACAACTGGTTGGGAGAAATAGCAGAAGCCAATTACAGATAACTTCTTCCCTGAAAGTAGGCAGCCACTAGTTCTCAGACTTTTAGTTAAGAGGAGGGGGGTGGAGAAATTATACCTTCAATTGAAGATCCGATTGTTAGTTAATATTGTTCTGAACACTTAATTTATAAACTGAAACAGTTTTTATTTGATTTTAAATAAAGCTATCTTGTGACTATCTGTTATCTAGAAGTAAACATTAAGGCCATAATTTTTTTATCTGCATATGGGAATGTCTTCTTTCTGGCAATGTAATTTATCCGGTGTGTCATCACATGGGGAAGTCACTTGATTTAAAACACGAGGTAGTGCCAGAAGACTGAGGAGGACCAGCTAAGGTCAGCGTGGGCCTGCAGGCTCCAGCCTGATCTTTTGAATCCTGATTTCAACAAAATTAATATCACTTTACAGCTTCAATATTTCCTCAATTTTTAGGTCTTTGTATATCAATAAACCTAATAAAAAACAAGATTATTGTTAATGATTGATTGCACGATTTTTACATCATGATCAGATACATCTAGACTTGCCAGTTTTCACCTTCACCAGACCTGTACTCATCAATAACGTACAGAAACCAAATATTTACAGACAAATCCAAAGGAAATCTGGATTTTTCTTTAAAATATTCCAAGGGAAAAATCTGGCAGATGAAACAATAATGGCATATTATTGATAATTATTGAAGATATGCAATGACTATGGGGAGGTTCTCTACAACATTTCTCTTTCCTTTCTGTAATAAAAATAAATAAATGAATGAAGTATGGGCCAATAGAGAAGTCTGATCCAGATTTCTCTTCGTCTCTGTCTCTCTGTATATATACATATATATATATATAAAATCTCCACATCTAGCTATATATCTATGTATCATCTGTCTACATTCCTACCCATTCTGAGTAAGCCATGGTTATTTTGAACTTTTTGATGTGTGTGTGTATTAATATATACATAGTTGTGGTTTTGAATGCCTGTCATGTTGAATCAATCTCCTAAAAAGCAGAATCTGCCCTTGATACTTTAACTTTAACTTGGATTCCCTCTTGTGTGCTCACTTTTGTAGAAATAACTTTCTCCCTTTTATTTGACGTTTTGATACTAAAATTTCACATTATGAATAAAGCAATACATTGGGGAAAATTGAGCTGTATTTCAGAAACAAGATTGTAAGTCCTCGGTAAGCTATTTTCTCAGCAGTCTTACGTTGAGGAAGATTTGAGGATTTATTCTGCCTTTCAGCATTAGCTTCATAAATACTCACCCATTCTTTTTATGAGTTGAGAAAGGAGTCCTTTAGGTAGATAATGCAGCACCTGGAGTGTCCTAGATTCTGCAATACATTTTGAAGAAATGTAGCAATACTGTCCCTGACATTTGTCATTTTAAGTTCACACAATTCAAATGATTCACATCCAGTTTTCTTCAATTAATAAAAATGGGGACTTCTGGAAATCTTTTGATCTGGAGCTACTTACTTTAAAGTTAGAAAACTTTTGAAAAGTTTAGAAGGATGGTCAGTGGTAGGGGATACATATTTAAAATGAGAGCTACAAGTGATAAGCAAATAAAAACTAAGGTAGAACGAAAGAGACTCTACAGAAAGAAGATAAGTAACTACAACTCAGCAGCTGTGCGCTGGGTCAAGGTTACTGAAATATGCAGCTCTCTCTGTGGAAGAGAAAAAGACAAAGAGAGCCTGAGGTGCTGCAGTGCTGAGCCAACTCCTTTCTCTAACTCACTGGTGTGTTACACATTAAGATGACTCAATATTAGTAAAGCATTCTTGATTTTCTTTAAAGTGAATAAATAAATAGAAACTTTAAAAAATAAATTTTGAGAATTATTTGTGTATTTCTTAATTAGCATAAATAAGTCATATTTTCAATAAAAACTGAGTTTTAAACTGTGTTGATGGTAATTGATGTGGCAACTGGTTTGTATTAACAGGAAATCTAAATTATAGAGTTGCCAAAGTTCTATCAAAATACTTTGCTCCAACCTTACCTGGGAGGCATAAATTGCTCTGTGAACCTGTTTGCAAGCAGATGGGGGACTTAACAATCAGATGCTATTTAAGAGAAAATGGATACTTGCTATTGTCTAAAAGGACCAGGCAGAATAAAAATAAGCAGTGCTTTATTTCTTATCAAAATATTTTGTTTTTCATCAACACAGATTCTTACATTGTTCCAATCAGTGTAAATCGATCATAAAACAATAATAAATGACAGCTGACAATAAATGTAAAAATGTCTATATCAGAGAAAAAATACAACTTTTAAACATGTCTCGGTCATTGCACTCACATATTGAGTTCCTCTAAGTAGCAAAATTATTAAAATGTGAGGCTTTTGATTTTTTCTTGTTGATTTTCCTGAGCTCTAATTAGATTCTGGTTATCAGCCCTTTATCGGACATGTAGAGAGCAAATATTTTCTCCCATTCTGTGGGCTGTCTATTCGCTCTAATCATAGTTTTCTTGGCAGTGCAGAAGCTTTTTAATTTGATAAGATCCCATTTATTTATTTTTGTTGCTGCGGTGATTGTTTTGGGGTTCTTCTTCAAGAATTCCTTGCCTAGGCCGATGTCTGAAAGGGTCTTCCCAACATCTTCTTTTAGAATTCTTAAGGTTTCATGTCTTAGTTTTAAGTCTGTTATCTATCTTGAATTGATTTTTGTGAGAGGTGAGAGGTGGGGATCCAGTTCCATACTTCTGCATGTAGCTATCCAGTTTTCCCAGCACCATTTATTGAAGAGAGATTCTTTTCCCCAGTGTATATTTTTGTCAGCTTTGTCAAAGATTAGATTACCATATGCGGATGCAACATCTCTAATCATTAGAGAAATGCAAATCAAAACCACAATGAGGTATGGCCTAACCCCAGTGAGATTGGTCTCTATCAAAAAATCCCCAAACAACAAATGCTGGCGAGGATGTGGAGAGACAGGAACACTCTTACACTGCTGGTGGGACTGCAAATTAGTGCAAACTCTGTGGAAAAGAATTTGTAGACACCTCAAAGAGCTAAAAATAGAAATAACATTCGATCCAGCAATAGCACTATTAGGCATCTATCTAAAAGAGCATAAAACCTTCTATGATAAAGACATTTGCACCCGAATGTTTATGGCAGCACAATTCACTATTGCAAGGATGTGGAAACGACCCAAGTGCCCATCAATCCATGAGTGGATTATTAAAATTTGATATATGTATACAATGGAATCTCACGCAATCATAAGAAACAACAGTGATCTAGAACCTCTTATACTTTCCTCGATTAAATTTAAGTCCATTATCCAAAGTGAGGCACCACAAGATCAGAAGAATGGGCTCCACTTGTACTCGCCATCAAATTGGTACTAACTGATGAACACTAAGGTGCTCACGTGGCAGTAATACTCTCCAGGGATAAGGGGAATGGGGGGGTAAACTCACAACTAAAAGGACATGGGGAGCATTGTAGTGGGGAAGGGCATGCCTCTCACCCTTGCTTGGGTGAGGCAAAGACATAAAGTGTAACCTTAATGTTTGTACCCTCATAATACCCTGAAATAAAAAAAAAAAAGTTAAAAAAAAAGAAAATGTATATTTTTTACTGTGGAAAAAATTAGAGAAAGCATATTTCAATAAAAAGTTAAACGTATTCTAACAAAGTATCACTAAAAATTATAGTTACAGATATTATGTTAAGTATTTTGCATGTATATTGTTTAATTTTCATGATGTTTCATTCTAAAATATATTTTTATTATTAAAGACCCCAAAAATTATTTTATAAAATAATAATAATAATAATATAAATTAAAATAATTTATATTCTTATACTTTTATATGTTTATTTCTTTTTTAGGTAAAGCCTACCTCTGTGTAATTTCTAATTGTTGTTAACTCTTTATCAGTAGTATCATATGGTATTTTATCAAATTTAGAAGGATATTGTTAGGATTACTATGTGCTCCATATGCATTTTCAAACTTAAATATTATTTAAGATGCAAAGAAATTAATGAAAATATCTCTCAGTATATCTGTATTTCTATTTTATTATAAAAATGTTGTAATTTAAAAACCTTCCATTTATATTAGAATAGATTGATAGCTGGACAGTAAATTGAGGAAGCAGTAAAGAAAGATAAACACATTTTTTTCTGAAGATAGTTCAGCATTTTCTATAACCTATATAAACTTAGTTATTTGCAACACGATCTCAGAAACTCTTGTAATCCATCCTTAAATCTGAATACCCATAGATAACAGTTGGATTAATTTATGGAACCAGTTGTCCAGTTGAACCAGTTCCCTAAGGAAACTATATCCAGGTAATATTTACCCAGTTAACATTTTTTCTACAATGTAACCAGAAACATTTTTCTACAATGTAACTGCAAACATTTTTCTTCATATCCACTGAAGATCCCACGTATAAAAATTGTTAGTGTACCTATTCTTTAATTAAAATGGTCTTTTAAAGATGCTACTTTATTCTGTTTATGCAAAACAAAGTGATTATTTTACTTTAACTATTTATGTGAAATTAAGATAATTCAATGCCTGAATTGCACATTTGGTGTTGTATATTTCCCTTTTAAATTAAAAAAATAAATACTTATTTTCTTTTACTAATTCAGTTTTTTTTTTTTTTTTGCAATAAGAAGTATTCTGCTCCAACATTTACTCCTGAGAAATATATGGGTATAAAGCACATCCTCCCTTATTCATTTGTCTACCTGTTCTGATCAATAATTACAGACTCAGAGCTGACCTATTAATGATCCAATAGTGATTAATATATATTTACTTCAAATTGCAAATATTGGGCTGGGGTTAAGTGGCTCATGCCTGTAATCCTAGCACTCTGAGAGGCCAAGGAGGAGGGTGTATCATTTGAGCTCAGGAGTTTGAGACCAGCCTGAGCAAGAGCGAGATCCCGTCTCTACTAAAAATAGAAAGAAATTAGCTGGACAACTAAAAATATATAGAAAAAACTAGCGGGTTGTGGTGGCTCATGCCTGTAGTCCCAGCTACTGTGGAGGCTGAGACAGAAGAATTGCTTGAGCCCAGGAGTTTGAGGTTGCTTGAGCTAGGCTGATGCCGTGGCACTCTAGCCCAGGCAACACAGCAAGACTCTGGAAAAAAAAAAAAAAATTGCAAATGTTGGTATTTATAAAAGTATATGTATGTATACAATATTGTTATCTTGATTTTATGAAGTTATTAAATTGACCAATTTCTCTCATTTTGGTGTATCAAAACTCAAGCCAAAATATATTGGCAATTTCAACATATTGATAATAGCATGAAATTATATCATTACCAAGAGCCAGAATTATCAGAAGGATGACTTCAAGTTTAGCCTTCCAATGTAATGTTATATTCTAGATTAGACATAACTGCTGTTGATTTTTCCTTTATCCAGTATATTATTTTATGTCCTTGTATCTTTTATAATATCTTTGCTAAAATCTTCTGTTCTACATATTTAGCTATGCTAAAAAGGCAAAGAACATAATAAATATTGATAAATTAAATAAAATATCATGTGGCAATATCTGAAGTAATATTTAAATGTCAATTCCTGTTAACAGAGAAAAAGCTGAATTTTATACGATTATATATTTTTTTCAAAGTGTCCTGAATAACTTCAAACATTGGTGAAAATATTTGTAGTCCTTGTGAAATAGTCATCCTTTTATATGCTATGATTAATGCCTTAGTTGGTTTTAATTGTAAAAAATTAAATTGGAAAGTTTATTGCACATCCCTTCTACCATATCATGAGGCATGCATTTCTTTGGTTTCTAATTTTTAAGTTATTTTTCATCCAAAACACATATGATATGTCATAAATATATCTATAAAATAAAAATCATGTGTGTGTTTGGCACAATTTGATTAAAATATCATTATATAATATTTTTCTAAGAGTTACAGATATGTGTGATCCCAGGGAAATAATCTATCCTGTAGAGAGAAATGTAACATAGAATGATTAAATATTGATGGATGACTAGGAGATAGGCTCCTGCTCATATTTACTAATGAGCCGTATCTAACATGGAAAAACACATCTTATCCTTTGTCCCACCAACTGTTGTTTTGCAGTCCTATTAAAATTTAATGAATATTAGGACCTTCAAGTTAAGTCTATAAAATAAAAAATTCAAAAAGAAACAGAATAATGGAATTTTGAGAAATCGAATAGTTATTTAATAATAAAGTCTTAGCTTATATATCTTTGATTATGGAACTACCATTATAATTATTATTTATATTTAACCTGAAGCCTTAAGTTCATCTTATAACATGAATTTTATAGATATAATGAGCTAGTAAATTGGAATTAAACAGGAAACATGTAAGTGAAATGCATATAATATTATGTTTGAAGGTGACATTATTTAAAATTTCAAAAATAATTTTCAAGTGCAATTAAAATCACCTTAGGAAAACATACTTCCATTTTTGTAGCAAAATATTTACACACTAGAGACCTGTATTGTTCTAGATGATATCCACTGGCGACATATGCTTTTGAGCCATTGAAATTTGACCACAGGGTGTCCCAAAAGTAGCCAAACATAGGGAAAATGGGAAATTGTAGCTAAATGTATCTTTATTTACAAAATTGTCCTTATAGAATTTTACAAAATTTTTCCTTTGTATGGAGACTTTTGGGACACTTTGTAGTATGACTGTGAACCTAATTTAAAAAAAAAATTACTCAATTTTAATTAGATTAAATGTAAAAACTGATAATATTAATGCAATCATCAGAATCTTTAAAGTTGTTTGCAAAACGTTTGGTATGTGAGTGCACTTTTTCAACTGTAAATTTTACAAAATTCATATACGAATATATTACTTCTAATAAAAATTTAGTATCTGAATTTAACTGCATTCTAAATGTAAACTGCCAAATGTAAGGACAACGCAAAAAAGAATGTAAAATCTCTCATTTATAATTTTTATATAGATTGAATGATGAAATTAAAATATTTTGGATATAATGAGTTAAATAAGATATATTTTAACATTAATTTTACCTACTTCCTTTTACTTTTATAAATGTGGTTGTTAGAAAAGTTACAATTATATATGTAGTTCACCTGCATTTCTATTAGGTGGCTTGTTTGCCCCAGTTGCATTTGTAGGCAAGTTTTTTATGTGTTCAATTCTCAGTATATTGCTGAGCTTGATAAAATGTTACTGACTGCTGTGATGCTTTCCATAAAATAGAATGTATTACATAGAAACGCTGAGCAGAAACCTCTAACTTATTGTAGAATATGGCTATTGTCAATAAATAAATTTACTCATAGATAAGTTTCAAAAGGATAATATTAAACACCACCGACAGTGGTAAACACTATTTCATTCTCCATCTCTGTGCATTTGAGCTCTCGCTCTCTTTTTTCACTCTGCATATTAGTGTGATCATGCAATCTTTTCCTTTCTGTGTCTGGTAAAATATTGTATATTAATAATAATGGAATGTTATTAATATGTTAATGTTATGTATTAATAATAATGGAATAGTAATAATATATAATGTTAATAATAACAGAATGTTAATATAATGGAATAGTATATACACACACACTCACACAGACACACACACCACAATTCCTTTACCGATTCATCCATTGATGGGCATTTATGTTGTTTCCATACCTTGGTTATTGTGACTAATGCTACAATGGGAGTGAATATATCTATACTGGGTGGTGATTTTATCTGTTTTGGGTATATACCCAAAAGGAAGTGTGTTGGATCATAGGGTAGTTTTATTTTTAATTTCTTTATGATCCTCCACACTATTTTCCATAATGGTTGCATGAATCCACATTACTACCAATAGTGTCCTAAGATTCCCTTTCCCTCATACCCTTGCCAATACTTGTTCTCTCTTGAGTTTTTGATGATAGTCATCCTTATGGTGTGAGGTGATATCTCATAGTGATCATATTTTGCCTGTTCTTATAATTAGTGATGTTGAGCACCTTTCATATACCTGTTAATCATTTTATGTTTATTTTGGAGATATGTCTGTTTAGGTTTTTTGCCCATTTTTTAACAAGTCATTTGTTTTCCTGCTATTGAGTTGTAAGAATTCTTTATAAAATTTAGATAATAAGCCCTGGTGAGAAATGTGGTTTGCAATTATGTATTCACAGTTTATAGACTGTCTTTTCATTCTATTAATCATTTCCTTTACTGTACAGAGGTTTTTAGTTTGATGTAATTCCATTTTTTTTTTTATTTTTTGTTTCTGTAGCCTACGCTTTTGGTGTGATAGCTGAAAAATCATTGTCAAGGCCAATATCAAGGAAATTTTTACCCTATGTTCTCTTCCAGGTGTTTTATGTTTCAAGTTTCACGTTAAGATCTTTCATCCATTGCGCGTTGATTTTTGTGTATGGCATAAGATGGGGGGGGTCTAAATTAATTCTTTTGCATGTGGAATCTGTTTTCTTTTTAATGCAAAAAGATGAGTGCATATGGCAAAAGTACAAAATGATCCGGAGAAAAAAACTATGCCTCCACCCACCAGTTCTACTCATTGGGAGTATTATTAGCAAATTCTTGTATACCTTTGTGTCTGTCATATTTGTACATATGCAGAATCTATATAAATATTCTCTATACCCTAAAAACAAAACAAGACCAAGATAGGATCATACTATGCACTATTCTAGCCTTAAATTTTTCTCTTAATTATATATCTTAGGGATCTTACTTACCAGAACATATATTTTTAATGGGTGCATAAGTATCTTACATATGACTACAGCATAATTTGTTGAAATTGACCCTTTAATAGACATTTCAGTTTACTTTTTTCTTTCTTCTTGTCTTTTTATTTTTTAGTAGGGGATATCCAATTTTATTACTGCTCAAGTAAATAAAAATTAAAATCTCAATGCAGTATTATAACTTACCTAAAGAATGGCTAAAATAAAATCATGTCAAAATATCAAGCACTTGTGAGGATGTGGAACAACCTTCAGTCTTACACACTGACAGTATAAATGGGAATTGACATTTCACACTGTAAAATTGTATGGCGGTATCTACTATAGCTGGACAAACAAATAGCCTTAAGACTCAAAACTTCCATTCCTAGATTTATACCCAAGAAAAATGAGTGAAAGACCCAAAAACATGTACAAAAATATTCATAGTTGTATTATTTACAGTAGCAAAAAATTGAAAACACTTAAATTTTTATCAAAATATTAGATCAGGGCCAGGCGCGGTGGCTCACGCCTATAATCCTAGCTCTCTGGGAGGCCGAGGCGGGTGGATCACTCAAGGTCAGGAGTTCGAGACCAGCCTGAGCAAGAGCGAGACCCCGTCTCTACTAAAAATAGAAAGAAATGATCTGGACAACTAAATATATATATATATAGAAAAAATTAGCGGGGCATGGTGGCGCATGCCTGTAGTCCCAGCTACTCGGGAGGCTGAGGCAGGAGGATGGCTTGAGCCCAGGAGTTTGAGTTTTCTGTGAGCTAGGCTGATGCCACGGCACTCTAGCCAGGGCAACAGAGCCAGACTCTGTCTTAAAAAAAAAAAAAAAAAATTAGATCAGGAGAGTAAAAACTTTCCCTTAAAGAGTGAGGTAGTGTGTATTTTCGGATTTGTAGGCCATAAACTGTTATAACCACTCGGTTTTGTCCTTGTATCACAAAAATACCCATAGACAACAGATTAATAAATTGATGTTTCCAAGTTTCCAAAATAGAAAATATATTAGTAAACTGGTGTTTCCAAGTTCCAAAGATATATTTATGGGTCATAGTTTTCAGAACTCAGATCTTAGTTAGATAAATAACATTGTGGCATGCTTTTACACTGGAATGCTACACAGCTTTGAAAATTCATTCACGGCAGTGAATGAATGAACTACCTCCACATCAACAACGTGGAGGAATCTCACAAACGTATGTTCAGTAAAAGAATCCAGACCAAAATAAGTGTAAAAGCATATACTACTATATACCTCAAAAAATATACAAAACTACCTAGCATATTTGACATCAAGTCCCAGACCAGATGGATTCACAGCCGGATTTTACCAGCCCTACAAAGAACAGGTACCTATGCTAAGGAAATTATTTCATAACATCGAGAAGGAGGAAATCCCACCTAATTCAATCTGTGAAGCCAGTATCACCTTGATACCAAAGCCAGGAAAGGATACAACAAAAAAAGAAAACTACAGGCCAATAAACTTATGAACATAGATGTAAAAATCCTTGACAAAATACTAGCAAACCGAATTCAGCAGCACATTGAGAAGATAATTTACTATGATCAAGTGGGTTTCATCCCACAGTTACAAGAATGGTTTAACATAAGCAAATCAATAAACATGATTCCCCACATAAACAGAAGTTACAATGAAACCATGTAATACAATTTTAAATCAAGAAAAGTGATGCCTCCAACTCCACCCCCCAATATTGCTTTGGCTATTTGGGGTTTCTTTTTGGTTCCACATAAATGTTGGGATGGCTTTTTCTAGTTCTGTGAAGAATACCACTGGAGTTTTGATATAAAGGATCATAAGGGGCTATTATAAATCAATTATAATACAGGTAATATAATTATGGAAAGTAAAATCAATTTGATATGTAAATACAACTTTGTATACATTCAGACTTGTTCTATTTTTCTAGATTGTAAGTTGTATTTAAGTAGCAAAAATTGTGAAAAATAATAATTGTGAAGAGTGAAGATGTGAGAAGTTATTTTTCTTGCAAACACTTTTCTTTCTTTTAATAAGATTCTGGAATTCTAGTCTAAAATGTAAATGTGTGAGAAAGTTGTGTAAGTCACTGTGAAAAGCAAGATATTAAATATATCTACTAATGTATAATGGTTATATTAGGAGAGCACTATGCCCAATTTGAAAAAAGTTAACGTTCAAAATTGAGATACATAAAACTGTACTAATTAATTTTCCACTCAATCATATTTATTACTGAATTTTAGCCATAACCTGAACACCTTTTTCATTTTTTCTCATTATAAATGGGTTTTCCAAGTAGAATGTAACATGAATACAAAGTCATTCTGTGATTGACTTTAAGTGCGTTAATGTAATTAAGTTAAAACTTGCAAATTCTTGATTGTATTAAAATTTATAAAGTATCTTTTTATAGTTTCTTTCACTAGGGCACATATAATATCTATATCAAATTTGTATCGCTAATTTAAAACTAATTTAATCTCAAAACCTACAGTGAATCTTGGCAAGACAAATAGATTTAATTGAGTGAACATTCTAGATAAATTACTCTTTTTTTTCTTTTGTGACTTTATTTAGAAAGCAAGAAGAAAAGACAATGGCATTCAATTACCATAATTAAATTTGCATTAATATATTACCCTTAATTAATTCTGTACACGTGTGAATATGAATTAGAAGTATCATCTAACATTTGAAAGAAATTTTTTCTCTTCAACAGAAAGAAGTTTCCAAATATAACAACAATAACAAAAGACACCATGAATAAATCTCCTTTGAACTATCTTGTTTAAACAACACAAGATTTATTACAAACTTTTTATTTGCAAAGCTTTCTACTAGGTGTAGGAGCTTGGAATTAGATATAATAAAATGAGATAGCAAATGCAAAGAAGTTCTTATCTCCCAAATCTTTTTTTGCTCGGGGATTATATCATTCTTTCACAGGAGGAGAAATAGTGCCTACAAAAAAGACACTGCAGTTTGCTAGGATATAATACTGACCAAAGCACAAAAAGAGCCATGCCTTCATGAAACATAGCGAATACTCTTTGACACCCCTATTATATTTTGTATATCAGATAAATATATACTACAAACTGTAGTAAGTGAAATGAGAGCATGGAAATGTCTAGGACAAATATAAAGAAAAATAAGACACTGTTAAAAGACACACCTTAAATTGTTCAGTAACATTGTAACACCAGATGATTTACCAATCATTAAGGAACAGCTTTATACTGACATATACAATTTTGTATTCAAAAACAACTATTGCTAATGTAGATTTTTTTTTTATTCAGGATATTGTGGGGGTACAAATATTTTGGTTACATGTAATGTGTTTGCACTGCCCAAGCCAGGGCTACAATTCTGGCCCTCCGTGATACAATGCGTTCCACTTCCATTAGTTGTGGGTTTACCCCCACCCCACCCCCGACTGCCATCCAATGAGTATTACTACCATGTGAACACCTTAGTGTTGGTCAGTTAGTACCAATTTGATGGCAAGTACATGTGGTGCATGCTTTTCCCTCCTTGTGATACCTCACTTTGAAGGATGGGCTTAATCTCTTTCCAGGATAACATAAGAGGTGCTAGATCACCATTGTTTTTTGTAGTTGAGTGGTATTCCATGGTATACATATACCACATTTTATTAATACACTCATGTGTTGATAGGCACTTAGGTTGTCTCCACATCTTTGCAATTGTGAATTGTGCTGCCATAAAAATTCAAGTGCACATGTCTTTATTGTAGAATGTCTTTTTCCCTCCCTTTGGATAAACGCCTAGTAGTGGGATTGCTGGATCAAATGGTATTTCTATTTTTAGCTCTTTGAGGTATCTCCAAATGACTTTCCAATCTTTGATCATTCTTCTTCCCATAATCTTTTTTAAAAAATTTATTTTATTAAGAAATTTTACATCATGTAAGTTAAATTGTACAGATGCAATCTCCTGTCCTTTACTTTGAATTCCAAAAGAAAAACATGGTATCTCATTAAGATAATAAAGAAATCCAAATACAAAAACACTCTTCGCCAGGCTTTCAGTATGGCTGTCATCTGCCAATGTGCAACAAATTAAGAGAAATCAAAATGTTGAAGAATTAACTGTGGAAGACATACCTGGACTTGCATAGGCAACTAAAACCCTAACATTCTCTTCTGTAGCCTGTAACATACTTGGACAGTATCAGCCATGGTCAAGGATAATAACATATTGGGACAATATCAGCCAAGGTCAATGGTAAGAAGCAATGAAAACTGATTGCTTTTTTAAGTTCTTACTGCTGATCTGTATATAACCCATCATTGTAGTTTGAGGAGGGAAAAAGAAATGATGAAAATATTTTAAAATGACACATATCATTTCCTATTCTATTATGTATGTATTTTAATGATAAAATTAGATATTTAATTTTTTCATATTTTATATTATAACTGTGTAACATACATGTATTAATACTGAACATTATATATATTTTATTTTTATCTTGTTATAGTCATTGCTCTTGGCAAACATTTTTGTACCTTTTTTACATGGCTCAATTCTTAGCAAATAGAAGAGTAAACAGCTTATAACAGGAATCAGCAATATTTTTTGAATGAATACAGTATAATATATAAAACAGAATGTTAATCATCTTAATTGAAACTTCCCACCTCCCTGAGCTAATCGTATAAAAATATCAGTGTATCCTTCCATATTTTCCTTCATATATATGCACAGAAATTACATGGGAGTCTGTGGCAGGCCTCCTCTCGTGGCTGGCATCCCTGGCAATGGCAAACACTTTGCAGGAACGTAGAAGCTTCTCATAGCGTACGGATCTTAAGAAGCAAAGAGCCCAGCTGGGAAGTGCCTGGAGAGCTCTGGAAAGAGAGATTTAGGCCGGCCTTTCCTGGGCTGGGCGGATGAATGTGGTTGGCACAGTCTGGGGTCAGGGGCTTTGCGGGGGAGGAATGATCTGGGTCCTGTCTCTCCTGGAGGGTGCGTGAGCTCAGCGGCTTAGGTGAAATTCAGATGAAGATCAAGAGCGTGGATTCCGTTAGCGTCTGCCCTGCCTTTCCCTTCGGGCTACTGTTGCTTTTCTGTTTCTGGACATTTCAGTGATAGCCCCAAGCCATGACCCATGCAGATGAGCCTACTGAATCTGCTGGCCCCTGACCCTGCGACAGGCAGGCGAGGCCTGCCATCCAGATACCATTAGCAAGGGTGGAGGGCTCCTCCCAGGGGCAAGCTGAGAAACCATAGCTGGTCAGGACGTCTTTGGTACCTGACGTTTGCTGACTCTTGTGCCACTGGGCGGCTTCTGCTGCTGAGGGGACGTGGAGGTGACGATGGTGGGGGCGTTCTGGGTGCCGAGCTGCCTCGAGGGGCGTGGTGGGATTGTGCGCCCGGGGGCTATTCTCCGAGTGCCTACTCTGTGCCAGGCCCCGTGCTCAGCGGGGGGATGTGTGAGGAAACCAGGACTTGGCCTTGCTCTCACGCACAGTTTGGCCTGGAGGGGAAGCCCAGGATCAGTCTTGAACCGTGACCAGGACCAGAACGATCCTAACCTGCTGAGTCCCCTGGACTCAGCACACTGGGTGGAACAGATCAGATCTCTGGGCCTAATTCTCCAGCTGGTACATTTGACTCTGAAGCCATCGTGCATGAGGTAAAATTAGCGGCGGCGAATGAATAGAATCAATGTAAATTCACTTTGGGAAGTTTATCTTTACTATAATGTAATAATAAATTTTATCTCTAAACTGCTTTTTCCTAATTACCGGTACACATGAACAACTTTTAATATTGTCAGTCTTTTCTATCTGCTATTTTGTAAATTTCATAATCATATATTTTCCTATATGGTTTTGGATATTTTATTTATTTATTTAAATTTATAAAAGCTAACTGGTATGCACATTACAAATATATTTTTCAACTTTATCATTTGTGCTTTGTTTTTATAAATGGCATATATTGATTTCCAACCACACAATAGCTTGTGATATAATAAAGTCCATCTATCTCTCAACTATGGTCTCCATTCCTGGGTCATATATCTAATAGGTAATTTTAATAAATATTTTTTTACATTTAAATCTAAAATTATTTACAATCAGTTATTTTTAAATAGGGTAAAATCAGGAATAGTCTTTACTATTTTCATAAAAGTGTCAATTTGTTATCACCATATACTAAAGTATTTTTCTTATAGATAAAAACACGATTTCTGGCATATATTAACATCTCGTATATAACCGGATCTGTTTCTGGATTAGCTAAATAATCTACTAGTATGGCATTACCATTTTTGTTACACTATAGGGATTAGCTCTCCAATCTTTGTTTTTGTTCATAATTTCCTCAACTTTTCCAAAGCTTTCATTATTTCAATAAAATTTAAAATCTTTGTACAAAAGATAAAATCTTGTAATTTTTATTGCCATTACTTATACTTAAATATCTGTATGCAGAGAATTAATAGTCTATGATAATAAATCTTTCTAGCCAAGAATGTGTAATTTTCCTTTATTTTCACATTTTGTTTTATATTTCTCAATGAAGTATTACAGTTTTTTTACATTTTATATCTGGGCATTTCATAATTTTGTCACTGTATTGAAAGAAATTTTTTCCACATTGATTTTTATGTCTTTATTGCTAGGGAGAAACAGTATCATTGAATTTTACACATTTATCTTAACATAGAATTTACATATTTTAAATTTATCTCAAACATTAATCCATTTCTTTTGTTATTCTTAGAATATTACAGCTTTCTGGCAGACAAAAAACCATGTTATAGACAAAATCAAATTTACTTCTCCTTATGTGCATTATTTCATTGTATGAAATTATACCTTTATGACAATCTTAATAATTTTAATAAAAAGAAGTACTCTTTATTATCTGTTCAATTAAAATATATGTGCTTTGTATTTGGAATGAATTTTTTTTAATTTTTAAAATTCTGTTTATAAACTAGTTTCCTCTTTTTTATCTTGCATTTTTAAATATGAAATATTTCTAAAGATTATCAGATGCCATTTTCACATTCATGGAGATGAGCACTTACCTTATTTTTGAAACTTTTTATGCGATAACTGGGTTAATTTTTATTATTAACTACTGGACTACTATTAGAGTTGCCAAGGTTTAATGTTATTTGTTATATTGCTTAATTTTTATATTTTAAATAGTCTGCACACTTTTTAGACAGTTTGTCCCATAGTATTTCTATATTTTACTAATCAGTATTGTGTTGTGACATTAATGTTATATTATTTTATTTTTATAAAATTATTTTTGAGGTTTCATCTTTTTAGCTTAAAATAATTTCTAAAACATTGGTATTATAACATTTTTAATAAGTTGGTTTGGGAACTCAACTGTGAAAATACCATTTTAATGTCACATATTTAATCATGTTTCTCGTACCATATGGCACAATTGCTTTGTTAAATAGAATTAATTTTGATAAGTTATGCTCAAATTTCAACTTCTCAATTTTAGTGATATATAGACTACGTAAAGGTGAAAGAAACAGAAAACCCCTATCAATTGTCTTTAATAAACATAAAATGCATTGTTTCATATAAACATAAATAAAATCTCAGTTCCAGTTTAAGAAGAGATTTAAAACAGTATAATTTCATCACCTGTGCATTAATACTCCCTATAAATATTTTGAATATTTTTCAGAAGGTTGAATTCACTTTTAGCAGGTTTGATCAGAATCTGCAGGGAGGACTCATAGGTTCTATATTATAAGTATACTCAAGGTGATACTGAATCACACCATGTATAGAAACTCTTGTCTTACAGAACATTTAATAACATTATATTTATTATCAATCATATGAAGATTAATCACAAGAAAATTAGGTTTTTTGATCCTGAATAAGATTACATTTTGCATACTAATTTGTAAGACAAACATGAACACAAGATAAATTCTCAATAAATATTTATTTACTTTAAGCATGAGTTAAAGTGAAATAGGTTGATCTAATGCAGTCACATTCATCACCATAAATAATAACCTAATTCTTCAAAAGTTTAGTGGTCTTCAGAATTTTATTTGTTATATTCAAGCATAAGTTTCAATTTTTCCATTGCCTGGAGAAAATCATAACTCAATGTAATGGGTCTGCCCTTTTTTTTCTTTTTAATTTTTACATCTTAAATAGTAATAACCAAGGATCAAAGAATTTTCTATGGATTGATGACTGTCTAGATAGAGGTAATAGTTTGCAATATAGCCAAAGGTTGTTAACAGTAATTCTTGAGAGTGCCCTTTTGCAAGGTTAGCATGGCTTTTGTTACTACACCTCCCTGTGAGACTCTCAGAGCAGAGGCAATGGGGTGCATCCAAATTGGTGCAATATAATGCAGTCAATCTTAAAGAGGAAGCCAAGTGTGGCATGACCGATAATTGAATATGTTTCTCTAAAAAAGCACTAAGGCTGCAGAAGCTGGTTTGGTAACAAGATTATCATTCCTTTCAAATCAATATGAGCTAATAACCTTATGCTTTCTCTAGACAGCCCAGGAATTGTTGTGTATGCCTTACTCAGGGTGAATTTCAAAGAGAGATATTTTTATTTACACATCACAAAATGGTACTTTTTTTTTCCGATATGGAGTTGTTAAAATAGTAATGCATTATTATCGAAATAATAATGATCTCGTCATTTCTTTTTATAAAATATTTCATCAATAAGCGTCAATTTAGTAAAAGAATTAGTTTAACACTGAGCTAGAAGGTAAAGAATGTACAAATGTTTTTGGAATCTTTTATAAATCAGACAATTTAGACACATTTCCAAACAGAAATATTTCAATAAACTTAGTATTGTTAACTCTATTTCACAATCTTGGTAATCTGATTCTATAAAATAATTCTATAAAATAATTATACTAGCAATTATAAGTTTCTAAAATATGTTATTGAAGCAATAATTAATTTTAGGGGACAAAATTGTTTTTATTCACATCCTAGTCTTTTTTATGCTCTAATTGGAACTATGCTAGAATAGATTCCCCTATACTTTTTATAAGACATGTTTGAAACAATAAGAAGGTATGTTTCTTTAGTTGAAACCATAGCACATCTTTGTGTAGTAGGCGCACTGAGAACTTATGCTGCTACAGTGCACATATGAGGCCACTGGGCATGTTGGAGAAATTTAATATTTAAGACAAATCTTCCACTTTAACAGTTTTCAGTGGTATGTACTACACCAGTGAATGAGTTGAGAAAAAATCCTTAATTAAAATTTCTGCATTAGTCAGGACTCTCCAGAGAAACAGAACCAATAGATACTGATATATAAAGATATATGAGAGGAGATTTGTTAGGGGAATTGGCTCACATGATTTTGGAAGCTGCGAAGTCCCATGATAGGCCATGAGCAAACTGGAGAACCAAGGAAGCCAGTAGCATTGCTCTGTTCAACTCCAGAGACCTGAGACCCAGGAAAGCCAATGGTGTAACTCTCAGACTGAAGCCAAAGGCCTGAGAACCTTAGGGGGCTGTTGGTGCAACTTCTGGAATTCAAAAACCAGAGAATTTGGAGTTCAAATATCCAAGGACAGGAGTAGACAGTGTCCTAGTTTCAGAACAGAAAGAGAATTCTCCTTTCCTCTTCCTTTTTGCTCTGTGTGGGCCCTCAACATATTGGGCAGTGCCCACCCTCACTGAATGAAGGCAGATCTTCCCTAATCATTCCACTGATTCAAATGCCAATCTCTTGTGGAAACACCTCTTAGACATGACCAGAAATAATGCTTTACCAGTTGTCCCTTAATCCAGTCAAGTCGAAACCTAATATTAACCATCACAGTTTCTTTTCTGTTTATACTACTATTCAACAGTTTTTCCTAACTGGAGGTGCATTGAATATTTTTCAAGTCATATTATTATACCTAGTATTTTGACATTCTAAATATTTCCTTTAAGAGCAGTCAAGTAATACAATGTGAACTTGAGTAGCCTCCAGCTGTCATTATCACCCACTAGCCACAATTGATTGCCTCAAATAAGCCTCAGCCTACTGGTCTACCTATTCTGTTTCTCAAACTTTCTGTTACATTGTCTGGGAGGAAGCACAAAAATTCTTTCTCAAGTGGCTTAACTGCAGCTTCTTCAGGGCCTATCAGTTTTCTGTTTAAGAAGATAAGAGGAAAATACAAACTCAAGATGAAGAAAAGAAGAGGAAAAGCAAAAGAGAGAAGGAAAGAGTAGAAGAAAAACATGATGTAAGATAGAATAGGAGAGAAAAATAGAGGGCAAAAACAGAAACATAAAAAAAAAACAGAGAAAGAAGGCCAGTTTACTGACCGTTGTATCCCAAAGGTCTCATTATATAGTCCCTGGAACAGAAAAAGCCACAATAAAAATATATTGAATGAATGCATAAAAAATGAATGAGTAAAAAGAATAATGACAATGAGCTTTTGTGCTCTAATTTTCCCATTCCTCTCTAAGGTTTTGCAAGTGCCCAAACAAGCTGATTGGTTTCTGTTGTTTAAGTACGGACTTCTAACACACACCTAGCCAAGTAGATGCCCCTTCAAACCTCTTAAATCACAAAGAGAAGCGTAAGGTAAGGTATAGTTAGAAAAATCTTCTTTGCTGATTCTAATTGGCACTTCTAGATAAAAATGACTTCATTAGAATGAAAATTACATGATATTATTGCACGTCCTCTTTAACATGTAGATATATTTAAACACCATTCTATAGGTTTCTTCAACCAGTCATTTTATTCAAGGTAACACATAATTACTTGATATAAAGTACACTGAAATAAACAGAATGGTCATTCTAAAAGTGTAAAGCCAATTTATATTTGCTATAAATGTAGTACAAACCCTTTGGAAAAAATTAGATGAGCATTTTGTAAACTGTTTAGAAAATATTTTCAAGAAATGTTAATAGCTGTTAATAGTAGATATGATCCTGGTATGATCGTAAGTTGAGCAGGGAAAATGCTTCTTACTAAATTCCCATTTTGGAGATTTAAAATATACTTTTAATATAGAAAATGTTCCAAAAAGCCATTGAAATTAAACAAAGATTTAATTTATTTAATCATTCACAAAAACTTGTGTTTTTTTTCTCCATGGAAATGCTTATTCTCAACACCGTATCTTACAATGGGATTTTAAATTATAAAGAAAAGATATTTAAGTATTTGACTGAAATTATCTCTATTTTCTTTGTTTTACTTTGTGAAGACTTTATTTGCTTTGAAGTAACTGAAGAACTGTTTCTAAAAATGTTTTTTTTTCTATTTCATATAACATTATTTTTCTACTATGATGATTTTGAACAACTGACTTTAAACTTCTTTGGCGTCAAGCTTATTTAAGAATATAAATGTTTACCTCAGCATTTCACAATTCTAAAATGACCTTAAGTAAAGCATTTTGCTTTCACTTTATAATATTTACCTCTATTAACATTGATTTTAAAGATTCTATTGCTACTTTAAACATACATGTATGTACCATGCATCTGTTTAGAAACTATAGTTTCAATTGTATTTAATGGTTTTACTCTGTAGCAAAGGATTAAGAGTATTTTTTAAAAGAATAAGATTTTATCAAATTTTATTACTTCCTCCTGTAGATGACACACAATGATACAGATGAGGATACAAGGCAGGCTACTGCTTTTATTGCCTAACAGAGGTTGAGGTATAGACTTTTAAATAAAGCTGCTTATGTTTTAAATTAAAATACTCAATCAGATATTTTTTTCTGGTTGTGATCTTATTATTCTGTTTCTTTATTTTTGACCAAATCGAAGAGAAATAGTAGATTACTCTTTTTGGGGCTTAAATTAGAAAGCTGTTTGCTTTGTTTTTGCTGGAGGCAGAATGAGGCAGGAGCTCATTGGTGGTGCTGTGAAGCATAATTACACCTGCTTCTTGCTCTGTTTTTTTTTTTTTATGGCTATATCTTATAAATAACTGTAAGTTGCAACTTAGTTGAATTATACTCACAAACAAAGAAATTAAATTCACTAGAAATTAAATTCAGTCATTATTTGAGACGCCCTCCTGGGGCGCATTAACTGCCCTTTGGAAGTACAATGAAAGGATCAGATAATCATCTGACAAATGGTTTCAAGTGTCTGAAAGTGAAAGTCTGCTGTGGTATAAAGAGATATACTAAGGGCCTGGGGATATGGCCAGGTCACTGAGAGTGTCTCCTCTAGTTACTGAGTAGAGTTTCCCCTCTGCATGGTGCAGTATTCAGTCAGGCTCTCTTTCAAGGTAGTCCTAAAGTAGAGACTATTAATACAATTAAAAAACTTATCAAAAACTTTTATTGGACATCTATGCCAACATTGCTGTATCAATCTCAGTTACATTTTTAATTGAGGAAGGTCATGCATAAGGATAAAAGAGAGTAGTCTCGTGAGGAAGGTGATAAAGTATTACTGGATTTTGAAGAGTTACTTATGAATATAGAAATCTTTTATGTCCTCTAAACATTGGCACATGTTAACCTGTTTTCTGGGACTTCTTCGATTTTTACTCCAATTTATTCTATCAGTAGTAGGTTTTCAGTTAAATATCATTTCAAAGCATTCAACTGAGCAGTGTGTTTTACCTCACATTGACCTCTATGTCTGCTTTTTTTTTCTTTTTCTTTTTCTTTTTTTTTCTTTTTTCTTTTTTCTTTTTTCTTTTTTTTTTTGCATATGCTATATTCAGTGTTGTAGCTCCAGGTCCCAGGAATAACGAATGGTTAAAAACACAATTATTACTTGTTAGTTGCTTTCTGCTATCTTGAGCTGAGTTGATATTTATAAAGTTATGAGCGATCTGAGTTTGGTGATTTATAATGACACTGAGAACTAGGTAGGACATTGTAAATTGAGACAATCTAATTAGATTTAAAAAATTGAGATTGGTGGGGGAAAAGAAAACAGAATTTCCCATATAGTCTCAATGGCAGTAGAAAGTGAGATTATTTTTAAAGGTCAATTTGACAACATCACTCAAAACCATGGCTCATCTATTTCACTGATAGCAATTTAGCCTAATGATTTATATGCATATGTCCCACAAAGATGTATTTTGAAAGATGTTCCTTGGCATATTGTTATATAGTTAAAACAAAAGTGGAAACATTGTGACTTAATGGTGGAATTGGTAAAATACAATCGAATACCATGCAAATTAAAGGCAATAAGTTATTCATAAAGCCAGATAAATGTTCAAAATGGATATACTATTATGTGTAATAGTAATGGATATCTTATTATGTAAAAAAGTACAGTGCTTAAGAATATATTTGGGTAATTTCCATCTGTGTATTTCAAAAAGAGATAAAATCATGTCCATGTCTGCATTGGCTCAGAGTCAGGATAGGAAATAAAGACTTCAACTCCTTATGTTAAAACTTTTGGTATTGATATGTTATACCATATGCATTTGTTACATGTCTAATTTAAATTAAAGAAATTGAAATCTCAAAAGATTATGTCAGTTTTAATCGATTTCTATGCAAGTCACAATGATAGATAAACAACAGATCAACACATGAAATTCAGAGTATTCAAAGTTGCCAACTATTTGAAAGGGCAATTCAAACTCTGTTGGCAGTTTTATTTTACTGCCAAATAAAAACAACATTATATGAATTTTGAGAATGCATGATAATAAGGTAAAATTTAAGAAATTACTTTTGGAAATTTTTATTTAATTGACTTGATGCTAACAATGCCAAGATTTAAATTTATAACAAAATATGTACCATAAAACTGTATATCCTAACTGGGAACTTACACTAGTGTAACTAAATTAAATAAGCACTCAGCATCATTATCACTTTGTGCATACTTAATTCTAAACACAGGAAATGGATCTTAAAAAATCATCAACTACTTTCAAGCTTCCATCATTTTCATTAACATTTAAATTTTGCAATAATGAGGGTTTCCTTATTTCTTTGATCTATTTATACCATTTTCCTCCTGAATTATTAAAATGTCCTGGAAAGATCATTTATTTAGATTATGTTGCCTCATTACACAAATATAAATGTTGCTTGAACAAATTCAACCAATCCACCTGCTTCCTGCTTGTGTGCATCCAGAAATGGTCACATTGGCTGAGTTAACATAATATACTAATGAAACCAAATGCATGGCCATTTATTATCACATTGTTGAGATCACAAATAATACCAATCAAACATTCAGCATCATTTATAAAAATGATAGCAAAAATGTGAAACACATTATGTAATATCATGTTTCTTTCCATTAGAGACAAATATGATTATTGAATCTGAGAAATTACATACTAAACCTCAGATCTTACTGTATGACCAAGATGATTGTGAAATCATGACCCAGGGATTCAGGAATTAACAGAGAATAATTGTGAATTTTATGTGGCCCCTGCTATTTCATGCTACAGAAATTATCTTATAAAAACCTGGTTTGTTTGGTTGATTACCTCAAGTGTAAGATTTAAAAAGAGCATACAATTAGATATTTTAAACTCAGGAAGAACAGCTATAAAAATGAATAGATAAAATAGAAATGCAAGCAAAGAAAAATACGTGTAATTGCTTGAATATATTTCTTGAATAAAAGTGTCAAGCTATTTTTTTATTTAATAAGCAAATTATAACATTCCTTGTTCAACAATTTTAACTAGTGGTAACAATGTGATGTGTATCTTATCTAACTATTGTAACATTTATGATGTGTCTTTCTCATTCATTTATGACATACATTTTTATAGTATATATACTCAAACACATGCATACACAGAGAATCTCTTACTATTTATTTTTCTGCAGCTATTTTTGTTTTACTTAGTATGTTTTATATCTTTTTTTTCCTCTAAAAGAGGTTCTAGGCTCTTTTCTTTTTATTCTCATATAGTGTTAGATTAAAAAAAAAAAAACTAATTTCCTGAACTCTTGGATCTGTAAGTTCATGATCAGTGAGAATGATAAAAGAGATTAGAGACTGTCCATTTTTAATAAATGTGCTAACTGATTATTAAACATAATTTAGGTTTAAACATATCTCATTTTAAATATATCAATGATTTAGGATGACTTTACATACTTGCAAAGTAAAAATTTAAAAAATTGACCTCTCTATATATTCTTTAAAATATCATAATTTTGAGGATAGATATACTTTTTGTGGATTAATAAGTAAGATGTGAAATGGGGAAAATCTACCATTATTTTCTTTAAAACTGATGATGATTCCATTATCACAAATGGCATCTTTATCAAACTAAATGTACAATTTTACATTCTTTTAGAATTATCTATTAGTTTATTCTTAGGTCTTTTTCTGTTATTATTGTGTTTTTATGATAGTCAATTTTTCCTACATTATTCTCCATGTCAATTTTTAAAATTTATTTTATATTTCTTTCCATATGAACTTGAATACAAGATTATCATATTTACCTAAAAAATTTATTAATATTTTGATTGAGATTTCAATGAATTTAAAAATTAAAATCAATTTATTTAAACTCAATTGTCAAATTGATTTCTTTGACATAACTAGTGTGTTGCCTTCCTATATGTGAATATGGATTTAAAAGCTTATTAGATCTTCCTAAATAGTTAATAATAAAGTTAAAAATCTTTTAGTTATTCAGTTTTATTTCATGAAAATTTTCACTCATAACTTGAAGCATGATAAATGCAAACAATTATAATTTTAAAATATCAATCATTAATTTTGTAAAAATCAATCTATTTATAACACAAAGATATTTTAGTTTTGGAATCTTTTTTAATACAAAACAAAATACTTTTTGCTATTTAAAATTTTTCTCTCTAAATACGTGCTCACAAGCACATGTAACATATTTGAGTTTTCCCAAACTACAAAAGTCTCTAATCATAAAAAAAATTATACCTTAAAACATTAAAGTATATATTTACCACATGCAAATGTCACATACCATATGGACATTTTCTTATGGTAGTGAAAGAAGTTTTAATTTTATATTCAGATATTAGTAATATTATATAAGAAAATCCTTGTGTTTTGAATAAATATACTTCATAATATCCAAACTGGGAATAAGAGGCTACATTTATAAAAGCTTAAATGTATAAAGTAATGCCAAACATTTGATAAGTTCTAATATAAAATGTTCATAGGACAAGTATGACAGACATACATATAAATTATTATTACAAAGTATTACATATGTATTTTCATAATGGAAGCATTTAGTTCAATAAATTATGTTTGGATATTATTTATTCAGCAAATAATTATCTGTTGGGGCATAGCCATGCATTTTAGAAAACTTTGTTTAATAGTTCAACAGATGCTTATTATCGGCTAGCCATTATGGTAGTCAGTAGAAATTTTAATAGGTTTCAAATTTAGCTATCTGTTCTCTGTGATGAAGTTTTATTTTTTCTGGGTATACATTAAAACAACTAAAATTTAAATTTAATAAAACTTTGCCATACTTGTTTATGTTTATGCCATATTTGAAAAATAAACTTTTTTTTAATTGGAACACTATTGATATATGTACACAACGGAGCATATAGAAATCCAGAAATACTTGAAAAGCCTTTCCAGTTTGAGAAAAGAAACAATGAATCCCATGCAAATGCAATCTTGACTGCATTTTTAACTTGTTCATAGTGAACTATTTATCATTTTAGTTCTCAATTTAGTTATCCACTTGCATGTAAAATATCATAATCAAAGTTGTCCAATTCACTTAGTGATCCATAAATTGAAGTTGACCTTCTAATTTAAATCTTTTCAAGTTAATGTATATTAAAATTAGTGGGTGTAAAAGGTATTATTTAAATATACAATAAGTATCAAAATAGTTACCTACCAAATTCAGATGGATTTAAGGCACTAGATTGATAAAGTATAATGTCTTTAGATTTTTAATTTTCAATCTAATGAGAACATAGAAGGAGGGATTTTTGATATTTTTATGTTTTAGAAGTTTATTTATTTATTTATTTTAATTTCAGAATATTATGGGAGTATAAACGCTTTGGTGCATATATTGCCTTTGCACTGCCCAAGTCAGAACTACAATGCCCATCCCCCAGAAAGTGCACACCACACTCATTAGCGTCAATTTACCAATCCCCTCCTCCTCCCTCCGACCTGCCCAACACCCAGTGTTGCTTACATATGTGCACATAAGTGTTGATCAGTTAGTACCAATATAATGGCGAATACATGTGGTGTTTGTTTTTTCTTTCTTGTGATACTTCACTTAGAAGAATGGGCTCCAGCTCCATCCAGGGTTATACAAGAGGTATCAGTTTCCCATTGTTTTTTATGGCTCAATAGTACTCCATGGTATACATATAGCACATTTTATTAATCCATTCATGTATTGATGGACACTTGGGTTATTTCCACATCTTTGCAATTGTGAATTGTGCTGCTATAAACATTTGAGTGTGGATAACTTTTTTATAGAATGTCTTTTTTTCCTTTGAGTAAATACACAGTAGTGGAATTGCTGGATCAAATGGTAGTTCTACTTTTAGTTCTTTGAGGTATCTCCATATTAATTTCCATAGAGGTTGTACTAATTTGCAGTCACACCGGCAATGTATAAGTATCCCTATCTCTCTGCATCCACTCCAATATTTATTGTTTTGGGATTTTTTGATAAAAGCCATTCTCTTTGGAGTTAAATGATACCTCGTTGTTTTGATTTGCATTTCCCTGATGATTAGAGATGTTGAGCAATTTTTCATATGTTTGTTGGCCATCAGTCTGTTTTTTTGAAAAGTTTCTGTTCATGTCCTTTGTCAACTTTTTAATGGGGTTATTCTATTTTTTTCTTGTTAATTTTCCTGAGTTCTATGTAGATTCTAGTTTCAGCCCTTTATCAGATATGTAGCATGCACATACTCTCCCATTCTGTAGGTTGTCTGTTCACTCTAATGATAATTTTCCTGGCTGTGCTTAAGCTTTTTAATTTAATCAGGTCCAATTTATTTATTTTTGTTGTTGCTGTGATTGCCTTTGTTTTTTTTAATTTAATTTTTTTTTATTTCTGCATATTATGGGAGTACAAATGTTTAGGTTACTTACATATATTGCCTTTGCCCCACCTGAGTCAAAATTTTTTTGCCTAGGCCAATGTCTATAAGAGTTTTTCCAACATTTTCTTCTAGAATTCTTATGGTTTAATGCCTTAGGTTTAAGGCTGTTTTCCATTGTGAGTTGATTTTTGTGAGAGGTGAGATGTGCAGATCCTGTTTCAGTCTTCTACATGTGGCTGTCCAATTTTCCCAGCACCATAAATTGAATACGGATTCTTTTACCCAGTGTATGTTTTAGTCCACTTTGTCACAGATCAGATGATAGTATGAGGATGGTTTTATATCTCAGTTCGCAGTCCTGTTCCAGTGGTCTATATCTCTATTCTTGAGTGAATACCATGCTGTTTTGGTTACTATCCCTTTGTAGTATAACTTGAAGTCTAGTAGATTGAGGTCTCCCAATTTGTTCTTTTTGTTAGAAATTGTGATATTTTTAATGTGTCTAAATTGCTGTAGTCTGCCAACTAACAAGCAGGCCCAAACTAATGAGGCAGCAGGAACTCAAATATTGTCAAATAATAAAGCCTATTCAAGACCAAAAATTCTTATGGAGAATAATCTGTGTGAACCAAAAAATTCTTTGCTTGGAAAGATATCTGAGAAATTTATAAATTAGAATTTGAAGTCTTTACTTTTGAGGTGAGGCTTCTATGTTTGTTCCAATGCAGTGAGATCGAGCAATGCAATATCTGACAAGTAAAGGTGCTTCATGATAGCACTAAGTAGTACTGGTATGTAGGTAGGAAGATTCAGGAAAATATGGTAAAAAATAAAATAAATTAAATAAATAAAACAAAATAAAATAAGGGCAAGGCAGGAGATGCATGTTCTGGTTTAAAAAAATCTGGGTTCCCAGCCTCTTATGCGATTTTATAAAGTCCAAGAACATTGATATTTTCTGATCTAAGCAAATTCAGTCCACAAGACAAATATTCGTACATTCCCCCCCTTTCGTTTTTCCTTCTGGTGAGGAAAATCCCTTGCCAAACATAATCCTTTTTAAAACTTGGTATCTGAACATAATTCTACCTAACTCATACCTCTTACTAATGACATATTATAAAAGGCATTTTTAGTTGATCTCCTCTGATTTACCAAGTTGAATCAAATTCATATTAATATTTTTTCTATACATATTTGTGGATTTATAATTGAGTCCATATTTAAATTCAACACACATTGTATATATAATACATAAAGATACATATTATGAATATAGTTATATGCATATGTTGGATTCTGACCAACAGACTCTTATAAGGGACATGCTCTGTTTTCAGTTTGAAAGGATAATTTCACATAGTAAATGTGTTATTTTGCTACCCAGATTTAATTAGATAAAATTGAATATAATTTTATCACAATGTTTCTATTTTAAGTGGCTATGCTACATTAATTCAACCTATTACAATGAGTAACATTAATTATGATGAAGCCTTTGATTTTCAATATGCTTTCAGGGCAGGGTCATTATTCTCTTTTTACAAATGAGGTAAGTCAAGCTCAAAGGGTAAGTGTTTAAATCACACAAGTAACAAATGAAATTCTAGACCCAAAGGGCCAAACTTCTAACGACTTATCCACTACTCCACAATTCAAAATCCATTTTTGAAGATATAGGTACATAATACTCAATGCAAAAATTATTTATTTTTAGCTGACTCTGAAGTAATTTGTTCGGAGTGATCACTTTAGGGAAGGGATTTTCAGCATATGTCAACGTAAAAGATGATGGTGACATAAATAATTATGATAGATTGCCTACATATTTGATCTGAATTTAGGTTTCAAACAAACTCATCTTCCTGCTATTATATTTAGGGAATTGTTTAAACTGTTTGTGGTGTGAGCTATTTGTAACCAGCCGTCTTCCTATTTGTTGATAAAGATAAATCACTCTCGGGCATTTATCATGTCTTTGTGTTAGGAACATTCCAGTTCCATTCTTTTAGTTATTTTAAAGTATATACACTTATTGTTGATTTTAGTTACTTTGTCACATTGTATGCCTGTATCAAAACATCACATGTACCCTATAAAGACATATAACTATATGTACCATAATAATTAAAAATAAATAAAAAGAAAAATAAAGATAAATCACTTTATTGTTTTGTGTGCTTTTCTTTCTTAACCCCTCCTTAATCCTCCTCTGCCACCAAACACATCACAGACCTGTCATTACGAATGATAATCAGTTGTAGGACACTTTAATGTACTTTTCTCTTATGTTATCTTTCATTAAAATGTTATAGAATAAGTATCTTTTATTTTCTGGACATTTTCAAACCCTCATTTATCTTTTCTATGCCCAAACTTTTGCTCTACAATCCTGCTCTATTTCTTCTATTCTTTCATGTCATCTTCTGTTTCGCCTTAGTTCATGCCCTTCTTTCTTAGATACAGATCCAGGAACTGTCAATAAAGTAACTCTTTTACTTGTCGTCTTTCTATGTTTTTATACAACGACGGTATTTGAAAATAGTATCACTTATGATGTAACAACAAATACTTTAATTAACTCTTCCTTTATCTAATTTGTTCCAAAGTCATCAATATACTAGATCCATACAATATTCTTTATTACCACTCCCATCACTCTGAACTAATTGTTAATCTCCTCCTGACTAAGTGTTTTAGGAGCTATATAGGTATTTAACCCAATATTTTCATTCTTCTCCCTCAATAATTCCAAATGTTCTGGTTGATTATACAGCTAGTAACTTTAATTTGAAGCCAATGTTCATTCGCCATTCCAAAATCCTAGGTCCCTTAAGAATTATGTTAAATTTACTCTACCTGGGCTCTATAAATGGGTAAGAACAAACAATACCTGGATGACAGTGCACCTGTTGCTAGCATAGTTCACTGAATATTTCAAGTGTTCTGTTGAGACCCACTGCTCAAAATAAAAAAGATTTATTTTAAAATATTACTATTCATTGACAATATACCTAGTCAGTCAAGGGATCTGATGGAGATGTACAGGAAAGTAATGCTGTTTTCATGCCTACTTACATAATTTTCATGTAGTATCCCATGGACCAAGAAGAAGTAATTTTGACTTTCAAATCTTATTATTTAAGAAATACACTTTTTAAGGCTATAGCTGTCACATATAGTGAATGCCTTTTATGGTTTCAAGACTTCGGTGCCTGAAACAGCTGCATATGTGTTGGACCTAGCAAGAGAAATAGAATTAGTTGTGGAGCCTGAAGATGTGACTGAATTGCAGCAATCTCTTGATAAATCTAGAACAGATGAGGAGTTGGTTCTCATGGATGAACAAAGAAAGTGGTTTCTTGAGATGGAATCTATGCCTAGTGAAGATGTGTACATTTCTGAAATGACAACGAAGGATTTAAAATATTGCATAAACTTAATAAAGTGGTGGCAGGTTTTGAGAGGATTTATTTCAATTATGAAATAAGTTCTAGTATGGGTAAAATGCTATCGAACCCATGGCATGTCACAAAGAGATATTTCATGGAAATTAGAGTCAATCAGTGACACAACTTTCTTGTTTTTTGTTTGTTTCTGTTTTATCTTAAGAAATTGCCACAGCCACTGCTCTCATCCGTCAGTGGCCCTCAACATTGAAGTCAGACCCTCAAACAGAAAAAAAATTGTAACTTGCTTAGGGCTCAGATGATTGTTAGCAGTTTTTAGCAATAAAGTATTTTTAATTAATGTCTGTCATTTTTTAGACATAATTCTATTAAACACTTAATGGACTATGGTATAGTTTAAACATATCTTTTACATGGATATCCGCTGGAAAACAGAAAACTTCATGTGACTTGTTTTATTGTGATATTTGCTTTATTGCAGTAGACTGAAACCCAAACTGCAACATTTCTAAGGTATGCCTGTATTAAAATGCTATATTCTGTTGTATTGCTAATTATAGTGAAAATATAGCCCAAATTAACATGGGAGATGTAAGTTACGGTAACCTCATTGAAACCCAGTTTATTTTGTGTTCTATCTCTGAGCTTGGTTCAAAATTGGGTTTTATTTATCTGCAACACATACTGCAACACAGTATGTGTTGATAAATTGGCATCTGGCTCCATTTTGAAGTTCATTATATTTAATTTTCTATTTATATTACTTACTTCAATAAGACTAGAAACATATATTTATACTTTTATGAGATGAGAAGCATATTCTGTTTTTCTTTAAATTAAATTTCTACTGTATAAATTGAAACAAAAGTTGCTATGACAACAATATTTATGAGGTGTTATATAAATAAAATATGAACCAATAAACTTCTAAAGGTTTTCACAATGTATGATATATACCCTAAAGCATTATTAAGCTATGTGTTCACTTCAACTGAAAATTAGTCTAGAAGTGTTAATATCTGCCCAAAGAAAATACTGTGGGTTATTTTGTTTTGAAAATTTCACACTATCAATTAGAAGTTAAGGTTGTGTTTAAAGATAACCCTTTAAATGTGTGTGTATGGTGAAAATTATAAAAATATATAATTCTAACTTCTTTGGCTTCTCCTTTGTTTTGATGCTTATTGTGATGACTTCACCCAATTTCTTGTGTTAGATGTCACTTGACCTTTGTTATGCAGACTCCTAACATCATGCCATCACTAAACTTTATACTATTTCTGTGAAGACATCTGGCCTACAGGTGAGGGCCTCATTTAGCTTGTTAGTGCAGCTAGTGCCCCTCTCAAGTATACTATTGCTTTGCTAAAGAGAATATTCTCTATAACGTCCCACAGAGCATAGTTATTTGTGGGGTTTCCAGCCTTAATGAGTATGTTCATGGCAAATTCTCTGAGCTTTTTATTCCCTCTTTTTCTATCATAGCAGTTCTGGTGTTTCATCTTTACTTACTATTTTCTGTGACTTTCTCCAACTTATAGGAGCAATTATAGCAGAATGCTCATACCATTTCTTAGGGACCTTGCTGATGTTTTAAATTTGGACCCTGAGAATAGAGCCTCCGTATCAATAAACTCTTCAATGTCTAGTTTTATATCCCACTCCCCTTTATCCAGGTCCCTCATTATTGAGTCCCATTCACATTGTTCTGGCTCATGCTGCTCTCGCGGTTCCTTCAAGGTGCATTCCCATTCCAACCTTAGCAGATCTGACACTTCGCTGGCTGAATTATGGTATGACTGATCCCTCTTTATTTGTCTATGGTTTAGGTGGGGAGAAGGGAACACATTGGCAAAGGATGTGGCTTTTATGCTAGCAGAGATGCTCCTGCATTACCTTAAATCAAGGAGGTTTCTCTGTCTTTTGCCTCGAAGGAAATGTCATTTCTGCAGTCATAAAGGATTCAGAGAATTATGGAGATTCAATGTTTTAATTGAATTTTAATTGTATTTTCTCATCCCATGTATTATGGTTTTATTCTTTCAATGCCATGACCTTGTATTTGGCACAGGTAGCTTGGCTAGTTTGAAAATTTAAACTTCTCTAGAGCTTTGCTATTCTTGTGATTAAGTCCTGGTGTGGTTACTCAGGTTTCTCCTCATTTTGACTGCAGGAAATGAGACAGTCTTCACATGCTGCCAAGGGGGCCCTCTGGCTTTCACATTTACTTTTACCTGATGATTAATTAACCTCGACCTTTTAATTTTTTCTCCAGAACATCGGTTGCCCCAAGCAACAGCCATACTGTTCTATTGGGCTTATATTAATAATGGCTACTTCCCTCATATTTCTAAATCCAGTGGTACAGAATGGTTTCTGGTGTATTTTTTTTCCCACTAAGAACCCATTTCACTACCTTGGGAGGGCAAGAAATATTACAAAATTTATTCAGGAAAGCAAAGGACTTACAACTGATATGTTACTTCTTACATGACACTTGAGGAGGTTGTGACCAAATCTTGAAGAAGAATGAGAATGGAATTCAAATACAAATGAAGAGTTCAGATGTTTAGTAGATCTATTAGTATACGTGTTAAATAAAGCTTAATCAGATTTCTTGTTTAAGCCATAACATTATACCATCACCAGACTTACTTTCCATGAATAAACAAGAAAACTGTAAAAATATGTGGAGCAACTTTATTTTATTTTATCATTTTTATTTATTATTATTTTATATATTATTTTTATTTATTTTTGTTTTATTATTTTTTAAAAATTACGTAGACAATAGATAGCACTACATTGTGATTCTTAATAAAAATAAAAGTGAAACAAAAGATGTGAACACCGTGATTATTCCAGATTTATTCCAGTATTCGTGTTTAATAATGTAGTGCAGGTTAGAGGGCCCAAGCAAAATTTAGTGGTCTCAGTGATGTGAGTAGACAAGCATCGGGTTTCCAGAAGTCTGAGGAGTCTGCACTACAAAGGACAAGATGCAGAAAAGGAGTGAGCTACATAGGGAAAAAAATTTAGGAATCTGCTTAGAAATCTCTTGTGTCTGCTGCTAAATGATAAGCTGTTTATATCTGGGATGAAATTCCACAAGGTCAATGAAGAAACAATCTAGAATCCATATGCTTAATAATATCCAGATCTCACACAGGCCTAGAGACATTTACGGTTCACTCAGCCTGAGTGGAGAGTCCCTGTTAAACAGTGAAGGCATTCTGTAACATTAAACCTCGGAGCACTTCACATCTGCTTTATTACTGCTTAAAATTCAACTTGAAAGAATTACATTGATTCCAAGTAATTTATCTGACAAACAGATTCTGATACTCTTAAGAGAAGAGAACAACATCCAGTTCTCAAAAATGTGAAATTTATGATTTTCAACAACCAATATAAGGAAAAGTGACAATACAAGCAAATATATCCTTCATTCTCAGGGGAAAAATCAATCAATAGACACAAACATAGATACGAAATAATGAAATGGAATATAACGGAATATATGATATACATGAAATTAGCACAATGAAGACTTTAAAAGAACTATTATAAATATACTCACGGATTTATTGTAAAACATGGAACTAGAGCTCAGAGATCAAAATATGGAACTTCTAGAGATTAATTTTAAAATGATTTACAAAAATACACTGGAATGCACAAATACCAAATTAGACACTTTAGAAGAAAAAAAAAACGGTGAACTTAAAGATTCAACAATACACACTATTATGTAATAATTGACTTTCATTTATTATTCTATTTTGTCTATTCTATTGGTTTATTAGGTGGGAGTCTTTTCTTATTTTTTAGTGGTGACTACATTTACAATTACCTTTTTAAAAATTTGGTTACAATTTATCTTTAAATAATATCATACCAGCTGACGAATAACATAAAACTCTCACGGCAATGCACTTCAATTATTACATTCCAATTCTTTGTGGTATTATGATCATAAATTTAACTTTTATGTTTATAGAAAGACATCGCTATTATTTTTGCTTCAGTCAATAGTCTTCAAAATAAATTATGAGAGAAAATATCTTTTATTTTCCTCATATATTTACTCTTTTTAGTACTGTTCATTTATGTACAGTCAGTCTTTTTTTCTGGATCATTTTTCTTTTGCCTAAGAAGACTCTAGATCAACTGATCTTCCTTCCTTCCTTCATTTTTCATTTTCTTTCCTTTTTTTCTTTCTTATTGTACATCTGCTTATAATAGATTCAATGTTTGTAAATCTAAGAAAGCCTTCATTTCACCTTCTTTTTCTAAAGATATTTTCAGTAGTATAAAATACTTATTTTTTCATAACTTTAAAAAGTTGTTCATTGTCTTTTAGTATATATAGTTTTTAATAAAGCATTTACAATAATTCTATCTTTGTTCCTCTGAACAACTAAGTAACATGTCTTTATTCTCTAGCTGCTTTTAAGATTTTTTCCTTATCACTCATTTTCATAAAATTGATGTTTACTTTAATAACTTTTATTTTAAAACATTTATACATTTACAGAAAAATTGTGAGAATAGTATGAAGTTCCTATATACCTCATGCCCAGTTTTTCCTATTACTAACGTCTTACAAATAGTATCGTATATTGGTTACAATTAATAAACCAATATCCACATGGTATTGTTAGTTTATGTCCAAACATTATTAAAATTTTCAAATTTTTATCTGATGTCCTTTTCCAGTTCCACAATCCCATCCAGAATGCCCCATTTAACCGTCGTTCTTAGGCTCCTCTTAAATGTGACAGCTTCTTAGATTTTCTTTGTTTTTAATAAATTCAACAGGTTTGAATAGTGCTCGTCAGATATTTTGTAGAATTTCCCTCAACTGGATGCGATATAAATATTTCTGTTGGGATTATACGAGTATAATCCCAAAAATCTTCTCTACAGATTTGTGGAGAAGGATCACAGGGACAAAGTGTAATTCTTATCCATCATGTCAATGTCAACATTGCATAATAGCAACATGACTTATCCCTCTTAATGTTAACCTCGATCACCTGGCTGACGTAATGTTAGGGTTTCTCTATAATACTTTTTCTTCACCTTTGCCATACTGTACTCTTTGAAAGAAAGACTTTTCTTTCTTACTTATTTAAAGAGTGAAGACTTTTAAAAACAATACAATGTGCTTTATTGATTTATCGATTTTCAATAAGCCATCCTTCTATTTCTTTCTCTAAACAACGTGACCAATCAATAAAGGAGTAATGTGACTAGTCTAACTAATTCATTTATTAAAGTGCCCAGTAAATTAATTTGGGAAAAAATTCCATAGCAAGACTACTTACGTAAACACGAGCTCTAATTCTAATAATCTATGATTTATTTCATCAGTGTTTCCTAGATAGCACATTGGAACAGTGTTATTAAATCATGATGACTATGGTTGTTATTATATGTGTGAACAATCATGGTGATAACATCAATTAAAACAAGATAAATGGTGTGATTCATTTATTTTCTTAAGCTTTCTTGAAAGAAAAGAGTCCAGCTAGAATCCTTAAATAGGAAAAGTAGAAGAAAAGATCAGACACATTTGGGAAGTGGTGGATTTTATCATAAAGCAGGAAAAATGAACTGAGATAAATTCTAACAAGGTATAATGCCAGTGAGTAAACAAGTGATAATGGCCCTTTTTCCTTTTCCTGGAAATAATTTAAATCAATGTTGATCTAAAATAAGGGAATGAATAACTTCATGAACTTTCCCAGAATCTAGATTTTGTAATTTCAAAACCCTCTGGTGAAATATAAGAAAGGAAAACCAGATTTGTCTGGAATAATTGCCTATTCATATTAGGTTGTTCAGTAAGTGGTAGAGAAAACAAATGAATTTATATTATTAATAGGAAAGAAACTCACCTTTCAGTTAAAAATTTCCCACTTATGACCAGACAGAAAAGCTGGGCTGTGTTGAGCTGATCAAAAAATTATTCAAATTCTGATACTTGGAGGATATTCACTCAAATCTCCCATTGCTCCCTGATAGAAAAAAAAAAAAATGTGGTGTAAAATTGCCAATTTTAAAAAGCCTGGTTTTCAGGACAATACTGAGTATATGAGATTCATTTATTATCACCATAATATTTACAAAGTTTCTTTCCATTTTCAATTTGTAATGTTTACACTGATTCTGGTTAAATTAACCTTACAGATTTTTAAATTGACAAACCTCAAATCCGACATTCCAAAACATAGTTGTTAAAATTTATTCTCACACTTTTCTGTGACATGTTTACATAAAAATATATTTATTTCATCCCCAAATTCTAACACTCTGGGGGAAAATGTACCTACCCTCTAACTCTTTGTATACATTGTAAATAAATATATATATGTGTTTACAGAAAATATATATATATTTTATATATATATTTTATATATAAATACATATATATTTACAGAAAAATTTTCATTGTATAATTTTTTAGAATATATATTACAGAGAATATTTAATTTACACAAATATGACATAAAATTTTAAAAAGCTAAAATATTCCCAAGGAACACATATGTTCACAGATGGAAGAAAGGTCATATGTGGAATAAATGATGTGTTTCTGTGATTTTTATTCTTTAATGCAGCTTAAGAAAAAGGACAAATTTTTGTTCTGAATGTTGATTGCCTAATTATTTATGAAATAGTATCAGACTGGACTATGCATATATAATAAAATTAAAATGTCCAATATGCTTATTGGAAACTTCAAAGCTTGTTAGTATTGTAGTTCTGATTTTGCATTGAAAATTAATGAAAATGTTTTTAAAACATGTTGAAAGATGTTGTATTCATTAATTAATATACATTTTATTTTACTATTTGTTGTATCTTGATATATTCCATTATTATTTTAATAAGAGTAACTCATTAGCTTTAATCTTTACGCTGCTTTAGAATTGAAAACTAATTTTTAAAAGATCAAAAATGAAGGTTTTTCATTCTTAATTTATTACCATATGTTAAGAAACAGTATATTTGTTTTTACATTGACCTTAAAAATTCAACTTAAAAGATTGATTTTATTCTGTCCAAGAAGTTGTCAATAGAAATTTTCAGCTGCCTAACATATACGACAACTACTGGAGATGATATGAACTAGTACCCTGCTGACACTAAACATATATTATAGGATGAAGATAGGGACAATAAACATATACACAAATATATAAATAAAATGGATCTATTGATAAAATACTCTTAAGAAAATATATAAAGCATGAATAGAATAGAGAATGCTTGTTGATGGGAAGCTAGAGAAGATATTTGACTTGAGAGATCTAAATGGTGATTAACAGCCAGATATGTGACTATCAGATGCAAGTATAACACAGGTACAGAGAGTATGAATGCAAACTTTTTGAAGTAGGAATAAGCTTTATATGTATTATTAATAGAAATGGTTTGGCCAGAGGGTAAGTGTAGTCGAAGTCATATATTAGTGTTCATGAATATAAAGTTTAATTAAGTAAATAATAGATGTATTTGCTTTAGTTTAACTATCCAGACAAATCTTTAGAAGTGTACAACTTAAATCTAACTAATGATCCAGTGGTTTCAGAAACAAGGAAATTTCTTTCATAAAATCAAGGCATGGTATAAGCATCTCCTTTTCAGGAATCCCTCCTAAATATATCAGTGTTCATGTGCCTCATAAATTTCCACTTCTACTTCAAGTCTCAATTCAAAAGGCATCTCTTTTGTAAAGTCTTATATAAACTCCCACAGGTAGTTAAAGGATTCTCTTTATTACACTCCTACTGCAATTTTTAATATATGTTATAACATAATTTTATAGCAATAATATGGGATTTGGATAGATGTCAATCTTCCTTTTAGATTATGTCTCTGTAATTGAAAGAATGTCTTATTTACTTTGTACCACAGGACTGGCATGCATAGTAGACATTCAATATGCACTGGTTTAGTTAAATAATTTAATTTATTTAAAGCACTGCTTTTGAAGAATAGATCGTATAGAATGATTACAGGTTATAAGAATGGAAAATAAAGTGGTGTTTCACCATTGAAGTTTTGAGTAACTTACTAAGGTCTTTCAAACTTTTGAAAGTAGGGTGATATTTCAGAAGAGAGCATGCAGGCCCAGACTGTCACGGAAACACTGCCTTTACTTCTCTATTCCTTAGATAACATAAAGCATATGGCTTCACCTATGGAAATAATAAACTCCATTATCTTCCTAGTAGAAATGAACATTTATAGTTTGCAATAGTGAAATGGAATTGCATAGATATATCTGTGTTCAAAGTAAATTATGCACAACATTTCTATGCTTAATTACTGATAGAGGTATTAAATATCAATGTAGTTTTCAAACATGTCATAGTATCTTCTCTAATGTCTCATTTTCTATGTACTAATTTAATGGCATTCATGTTTTCATCTTATTAATGCAAATTTTGATGTATTGGTACTTGTATTTGAATTAATTATAAACCAAAGATATTCCTTTATATAATTTAAGATATGAAAAATAAGTGGAGGGAATGAGTTTCGAATGGTTAGCACTTTTATTCACCTCCCCCACTATTTAAAAAAATGATAATATAAGATCCTGCATTAAATATGTAATTATCTTGAATCAGAAAATAGGAGGAAAAGATATTTTTATGCTACATTACAGTTATCTTCACCCATTTCAGTGGAGCAAACTTTCCAACAAGTTCTTTCACCAACAACTTAACAATATTCACCAGTATCCAAACATGATCAAGAGAACAAAGCTATACTTGAGAGAGTGCCACTGAGTGAGCAACGCAAGCTGTTAATGTGTTTTCTATTGTGGAAAACTTTCCCATGAACTTTCCTTTCACCATCTTGGATGAAATACAAGGTCTTTAAGATTTTTTCCTTCTCCTTCTTCTTCTTACAATAATATAAACCAACATTCGATTTTGTAGCCAGGTTATTATGTTAAAAAAATTCATTTCATTTTTAACTACCAACCAAATTCAAATCTACATTATTTTAAGAATAAGTATTTCCCTTAAAGTGTATCCAAAGTGTTTTAGATTTTTTTCTTCTTTGAAAACATCACAGAGCCTGCAAGGATTTACGAGATGAAACAGACAAATAGAATTTCTTCTGAAATAAAGAGTTGTAAAAAAACAGAGATACCTGAAGTAGCTATCTGGGCTCCCTTTCAGTGATATAGGAATTGAATGTGATGCTTCAAAAATAAAAACAAAAATGAAAGGCAGGTATAGTTACATTACGATTGTCAGATAAAAAGTAAAATCTGAGAAACTCAGTGAAAAATCTGCTGAACTGGGAATTATACCAAATTTTGTTTGTCCTCATACCTCTAATTTTTCAGATTTTATGGAACTTCCCATATCATGATTACAGGATCTGAAATTACTTTTAAAGATAAGTAAAACATTTGTATTATTTTTATCTGTCAACTTTTTAATTTTATTTTTTAATTTTTTACATTTAATTATTATGGGTGTATAATATCTATCAACGTTTAATGTTGTAAGAATTCCTTACAACCCTAAAGATTTATTGTTCTCATTCAGAGTGGTTTATTTTACATGGGGTGTTTTTCTCTGAAAATATGCCCCTAGAAGAGAGTGAACAATTGTAGTTGAAAATTTTCCATGTTTCACTTATTTTTTGTGATAAAATTTTGGAGGATATAATAAAATACTCTCTATGCTGTAAATAAAAGTCCGTTTTATCGTACTACTGAGGGCCTAGTCAGAGCCTTAATTTTTTTATCATTTCTTCATTCTATCATTTTACACATTGAGTTTTCACATGAAACTATGTTTGTTCCAGTAATTTATTGTATTGTTATTAAAAATAATTTTAGATTGCATTTTATTTTATTTTTCAACATAGACTAAAAATGGAATTCTTTGCTTTGCTCTCCTTTGATTGTGTTTACCTCTTAAATATATGGACTGCCAGGAACATTTTTTAGACTAGCTTTTGGAGTGGGAGTTGGGGCCTTGGAAATTAGAGGAAAGGTTACATCTGAGTGAATATGAATTTTATAACTGGTAAAGCAAGGAAGCAAGAACATACTGGGCAAGGTAATACCAAGGACTGAAATTTTATCACTAGATAGCAATTTTACAGAATATAAAGCAGTCCATGTGTAGTTATAACAAAGATCATGGTGGCTGAGCATGTGGGGAGTGGAGTAAGCATTTTAAGAATAGAATTGTAGGTTGGGGTCATGTTGAGAAGGCCATGAATACTTGGGAATTTTTATTATATACTGTAATCAATAAGAAACCATAAACTTTTTGAGTATGAGACAAACACCTCAATATTAGTGTCTAGAAATTTTGACAGGAGTGTATTAGAAGGACTAAATAGTGAGGAGGCTACTGGAAAGTAAATAATAATTTCAATAATATGATCACTATCTGTGGAAGAGAAAAATAGGGGAAATGTAAGGGACATTGGTGACATAATTTTGACAGAGCTAGACCTCCCACTAATGTGAGACTTAAAAAATAATTAAACATCACTTGTGTCCTAGGAGAGTTGACCAAGAAGACAATCAATCTCATAGCATTACATATTGTGCATTTTATGTTGATAATGGTTCAGCCATCACAACGTATGGTCTTTATATTCATAGGAGAAGGGAAAGAAAGAAACTGGAGTATCCCACAGGGAATCGTCCGAGTTTAAGCCTGGAAAAGACACACATCACTTCCAACATAATTCCTTGGCCAGAAAGAATAAATTGGCTCCACCTAATTAGAATGGGGCTGGGACGTTTCCCTTGTGTGCAGGAAGAAAAGGAGAACAGATATGAATAATTATTAGTAAAGCTGGCTACAGTAACCAATGGGTTTTCATGAATAAAGGCAAAAGACATACTGAAAGACATAAGACATTGTAGTATATTTAAGTAAAATATTATTTGGAAAGAATATCAAACACTCTTGATGAGGCATAGAATGAAAGTGAAAATAGGACGCAGGCCTGTCTAAGTTCATGTACATTCTTATATACATATACATAAAAATACATACACTTTAATGATTTACACACAGTGAATTGCATGATATGAAATATGAACTGAAATGATTTATGCATGATTTATTGCATGATTTATGCATGATTCATGCATTATTTATTGCATGATATGAAAATAAATGAAATGATTTATAGGAAATTAGTAATAGCTGATATTAACAATGTTTCAGTCATTGAACCTCAGGATCAGATGCTAATAGCACTATTCTCACCTTATTTTCTAGGGAATTTGTTTTCCTTGGAGGATATGTTTTGTATTTGCATATACAGCCTTCTTTTCTTCTGGACGTGTTTTGCATGTTCATTGTGAATTCTCTGCAATGATTTTGATAGGTTAAACCATAGCTTATATTCAGTATTAATTGTCTGGATTCAAGATTAAAAAAAATTAGAGATCTATCTATCATCTATCTATCTATCTATCTATCTATCTATCTATCTATCTATCTATATATATACATCATCTACCTGTCTATAGTTATGTATATGTCCCATCTATCACTTAGATATTTATTAATTAGCCTGCGTGGAATGAATCACTCTTGCTTACTTTGCTATCATAACTGGATGTTTGCCTTTTTTTTTTTTTTGAAACAGAGTCTCACTCTGTTGCCCTGGCTAGAGTGAGTGCCGTGGCATCAGCCTAGCTCACAGCAACCTCAAACTCCTGGGCTCAAGCAATCCTACTGCCTCAGCCTTCCAAGTAGCTGGGACTACAGGCATGCGCCACCATGCCTGGCTAATTTTTTCTATATATTTTTAGTTGTCCAGATAATTTCTTTCTATTCTTTTTGGTAGAGACAGGGTCTCATTCTTGCTCAGGCTGGTCTCCAACTCCTGAGCTCAAACAATCCGCCCACCTCGGCCTCCCAGATTGCTAGGATTACAGGCGCGCCCAGCGATGTTTGCCTTTTTATGTTAATATGTTTAGAACATTTTCACACATCATTAAAGGTAAAGTAAAATAATTTAAAAATTACATATCAACTGTTTGGATAAAACAATTCTTTACTCATTACTTTGTCTTGAATATTTAGATTTTATATAATTATTCCAAATAACATGATAATTAACAGTATTTATCTTTACATTTCTGCATTTTTAGTGATTATATATCAAATTCCTAGAAGATAAAATTGTTAATTAAATATATATATTGACATAGGATTTGTCAACAAGTTTAATTCTAACACTGTGTGAAGTTACTAATCTCTGATCATCCTTGCTAATATTTAATTTTATGTTGTTTAACATTTTAAAATATTACTATTTTTATTTATATTTCTCTCATTAGTCATAATATTTTAAAATTTCACTTATTTTTTACTAACCTTCTCTTTATTTCTCTTAGAATTTAAATTTTCACATCTTTGGCCAACTTTAACATTTTTTAGTTAGGTTTTTTAAATATCGTACATTTTTGTTGTACAGTACTTATTATTTTCCAAAGTAATGCTTCTTTTTTATGTTCTTAATGATATTCTTGAATGTTCAGAAGAAAAGTTTTACTACATGTGTATAGAAGCACAAACACTTGTTTTGCTGTACAGTTTTGAAACCATTTTCCAAATTTTGTCAAACGCTTTTCCTGCGTCTATTGAGAGGATCATACGGTCTTTAGGACAGTACCTAACAGAAAGTAAATGCTATATGCATTTGCTACCATCAATATCGTTTGTATTTTCTCATTGTTTTTATGCTTAAAAATATTTTTTTGGTTCAGACAAGTGCTAAATAATGACAAGATAATTTCTACATTTATATATCACTCTAAAACTTTGACAAATTCTATGACTTTCTAGATTTCTTATCCTTTGAAAATAAATCAATAATATATGATCAGTGCCATAATTTCGACTGTAATAGAAATAGCTCTTCAGTTTAAATTTTCTATAATTAAGCTGTCTAATGTTTGCAAAACAGATAAAATAAGACTAATTAGCAATTTATTTGTTGGTAGAACTGTGACCTATTTAGAAACAACTGAAAATACTTTCATTCATTATTTAAAAAGAAGAGTTTGACATTCAACTGGTTTTGTACATAAATGTTATCTTGAGAGCAGTACTCTTAAAATAATAGATTTATACAAATATATAGAAATAAAGTGTCGTTACATAAATATTTGCCTATTTAAAGAGTAAGTACTGAAAATAAAATGCAGAAATAAAAATAAATACAGACATATATGAAATTTGATAACTTCAAGACTAAGAGAGAACAACTAGAGAATTATCCATATCCATAACACATATTCACATAGCCAAAGAAAAACATAAAGTAGGAGAAGATATTCAGAAGAAATCTTTTTTTTTCTTTGCATAGCATATAAAAATTTGGTAGTTAAAAAAATAAATTTGTTAATGAATAATTTTAAAATATTCTTCTCAGAAGTTAAAACTTTATTTTTTGCTTTTCTTACCTCCTATGTGTCACCGCTGTATTTTTACCTTATTTATGGTTAATGGTGACAAAGATTGCTGTATTTACCTCTGTATCTATTTCTAACTCTATAAAATTATAGAAATTTTAGCTGGTAACATGGCTGCCAAACCCTTTTACAGCTAGACTTGATTATGTGACAAGATAGTGAAAGAGAAATGTCATATATTAGTTGGAATAAACGTTCTTAAATTCTAGTTGGCATTTATGTTTTTCTCCCTATTGCTTTGTTCCTTTATTCTGGGGTCTGAAACTTATATGTTACCATCTTGAACTTGGTGATTTTGGCCATATCCTAAGGATAATTGTTAAGTAATCTGGAGGAAAAGGACTGTATCACAAAGAACTTTGAAAGACATAGCAATAATATTATCCTTGGATTACATAACTAAAGACATATGCATCGGAGAAAAATCTTTTCTTTAAAGCGATGGTATTTTAGTTTACTGTCACTCAAAACCAACTCTAAATTAGTTAATGCATAAAATCTTATTTATAATTTGATTAAACCTTATATGGCACTGACAATCTAACCCAAACATTTTATTTGTTTCCCTGTATATCTCAGCCTTTTTTGTAGAAGGTTCGGATCCATGGGCTTAATTGTGACCAATGGTCTCTAAGTTGAAGTAATGTGCGTGTGTTTCTCATCCCTGCATCCTTTCTGTTGGCACACTGCCTTTACGGGAAAAATGATCCAGACAACCCAGTTATAAATCAAGGAAGGGCACAAAAATTATATCGATATTTCAAGAGTAAAATATAAACTTCCATTGATTTAAGCAATTTTGATGGGGTGGGGCCAAGGATGACTCTTCTGGTAATTGCTTGAAATGTATTTGCTTTGTTTTCTGATTATGTTCAGGTCTGTACCTTAACTCTTTCACATGAGAAATGATTGAAGGAAGGCCAATAGAAATTCAGAACCTTAAAAGTTTTAAACAAAGTGCTCTAATGCACTGTCTGTAGACAGTGTAGATGTGTTGCAACTGCAGGGGAAGAGAAGAAATAATCCTTAACATGAATTGTTTTCTTGAGGCAAATCACTATAGGATGTGACTCTATGCCATAACACGCTTAGAGAAAAAGAGGAAAAGAGGAAAGGGAAGAATAGAAAGAGATAAATAAAAATATGTATTATTTCATTAGTGGTAAGTTTCACTTATGTCAGTATTTTTAGATCTGATAATTTGAAATAAAATCAATTAAATTATATCTATATCCTAATACGTTATAGATCTTGATACTTTTTCTAATGAATTGAAGAAATACTTTTATGTGGAATAAAATGTGAAAGGCTATTTATCTCCATTACTTTCCAGCTATGACTGTTTTATTCTTTTGTCTATTTGACTCCTTGGAAACAGATTACTTTCATGATGGAAAAGTTGTAAACCGACTTCTAAAATGACCAATGTACTGCACGGATGCTGAAATATAACTATTTCAATGTTTAAATAATAAGACGTTAGTGTTGCTTCCCAGTGAAAGCAGTGAGTGCATCGAATATTCTCATGTACAGGAATAAAAGCAAGGAATCCCTGTAAAAATTAAGCATTTTAACATAATAATTTCAAGTTGAAGTTAATAAACTTTAGATTTTGAAATAGAAGAGTGGAAAAAAGTCAGGAAGTATGAAGATATAAAAATCTATTTAATGTAGACTTTCCAAGGACCAGGAAGAATACTAAATAATTAAATTCAAGATAGTTAAGTTCTGTTTGGAGGAAATTTATTAATTCAGCAACAAAGTATTAATCACCTACTATAAAATTTGGTGTTGGGAATCATATAGTTGATGACTATGAATTAAACAGTAGCTCTGATTCCATATATTTAGCCCTGTGACAAGTGGCAAATAAAAATACTATATTTTAGGAAAGGAGGCAAATCAATAAAAAGGAAATATTGTTATTAATCTATCAGGACAAAACTGTAAAATAAATTTAATAAAGATTCTGACATTTTATAACTATTTCATTTGTGGAAACCACTATATCATACTATATAATTCATTTATGAGTCTTTCATGTATAAGTCAAATGGCTATGTTAAATTGCTGAAATTGTTATTTGTTTTCTATTAATTCTGTTTTGATAAAATATTTTCTGAGATAAAAGCCATGTTGGGGCATTTGAAATGATTTATTGTTCAAAACTTTTCACAGAAAATTATTTCTTTAACTAGCCCTATACATGGTAAGGGCTGTAAAAGTATTCCTCTGTTTCATTCTTCTGCATGTGGCTATCCAATTATCTAAACTTTTTGTATGAGTGTGTTTTTATTTTCTGTTTGTTTGAATTAAAAGAAAGAACACAATAGTTTCTGTAACTTATTATTGCAATATAGAAGTATTATTATTACAGTGTTACATTGTATTATTATTGTAACATGAGTGATTATAATAATGTTATCATTATTATTATCACTGTATATGGACTGTTCATCATGGATCCGAGTTACATGCAAATCCATCCTAAAGACATACCTCATCTGTAACTCCGGACCACCTGTACTCAAGACAATTATGGCTACTTACCCAGAGGCTGCACATAACCAAAGTCTGGTGCAAAATCTATTTATTCTATTCTTGTCAGAAAACTAAAGGTTAATCTTATAGAAAAATGAAATAATCGTAGACTGCTTTAAGGCTTTATTCAACTCCATTTTATCTTTAGAAAGTATTTAAGGAAAATGTTTCATTACATTAGTTGGTAACTAATTGATTAATGATACTCAATCTTTGACAATCAACATATTTTGTGAAGAAAAGCAAGCTCCGAATTGAGTATATATATTGACCAGAAATTCATGTAAAAAGCTACAAACCTTCAAGACTATTCATTAATATATATATTAATTTATTTATTGAAAAAATATATATTGTGCATGTGCATATATATATATATACACACACACACATGTATCTACTATATGACAGGTAATACTTTGGTCACTAGGAAAGGGGCAAGATGTTGAAGGTCTACAGATTTGTAATTCACCACTGTTAATATTTCAAAAAGTGTTATATATGTTTAATTTGCATGGTAACAATCTACTTGATCAATGTACAATATATGACACTAAACTTTCATTGTCTATCTTAAATAATGTGATACTCTTAGAAATACATTAATTTTAATGTATGCTGATATTAACATTAACAAAATTTAGTACATAAATTATTACTTAATTTCTAATTACTTATATCATTATCCTATAGTACTTTTAGTATTATTCACTAGAATGCATTGTCCTCACACTAGCTTTTATGATGAATTCAAACTGTTAAGGTATTAGTCTTTTTGCAATTTAAATGGCATTACTTAATGATGAGCAAAATGTGTGTAGATAATGGAAAAAGAAGAAATGTTGAATTATTAACCAGTTTGTTGTGTATTAATTATTTGCATATATTCTTTGTTCCTTTATTGTTCAGTAGGGATTTTTTCCAATTACTTATTTTTTGGAAATTCACAGACATGCCCTACAGTCAAAAACCTCTCTATTTAAATTCCTAAAGGGCCCTCATATCTACACACTGTTTCCATCACAGCTGGCATGGATAACCAAAGAAATTACCAATAAAATAGTAATAGGAAATTTTACCCACATAGTAAAATAGAATGCAAAACATTCATCTGCCAGGGATCATAGATGTTCCTTCTAATATGGAGACGGGAGAGGACCATCATGGAGGAGACAGAGAGGACTGATTTGCATTTCTTTTACTCTGAGACAAGGGAATTACAGAAAAAGGTGGAAGAGACCCTGATGATTTGCACTGTATCTTTTCATTCTAAGAGTGTCAACCATAAGGTTGCCTGATGAAAGTTAAATCCATAGGTCAAAAATTCAGCTCGTGCAATTCCAGATTCTGATTTAAAATATAGGAAGTAGAATATCATAAAACTGGCACACTAAGCACGTTTGAAATTCCAGCACATTTTTAAAAAAAGTTTGGGGTCAAACATGTTTCATTTATTTATTTATATTCCAGGATATTATCAGGGTACAAACATTCTGGTTACATGTTAGGACTTTGCTTTTATTTTATTTCAAAACATTAAGGTGGTACAAAAGATTTGGGTTACATCAATTACTTTTTTAATGCTTGAATCTCAGCTATGGGCGTGCTCATCACCCAAAGGGTACCCATTAGGTAGATTTTTACCTGTCCTTTTCTCCCGCCTTCCCCTGGTTGATTTCTACTGAGTTTTACTTCCTTCCTGCACATGAGTGCTCATCGGTTAGTTCCAATTTAATACTGAGTACATTTGGTGTTTGTTTCTCCATTCTTGAGATACTTCACTTAGACTGGTCTGAAAAAAATTTCTTTTGCATAAGAATACCTTGCAATTCTTCTACATAGTTGATAACCAATAAATATTAATTAAATTGTATTAATGTTTTTTATTATTATTTTATTATTTATTATTATTCTGATTTTCCCGAACTTCATAATATTACAAAAAGTACCTAGTACCTAGGGAAAATTTTATTCTCCATCATATAATAAGCTTTTCCCAATCTCCAGGACCTTTCCAATGATCCAGAGGTATAACATAGCCCCCATTGATCAGTTCACTCCTTAAATATGCTCACTGTGAACATTTGTACAACCTTCATGGATGCCAGGAGTATTTAAACCTGGAAGTCATTTGCAAGTGCTACTCAGTCTGACTGCAAATCCTTAACCATCACACTGAACTGCTTCACTTTGAAATAATAACAGGAGCAAAAACAGAAATAAATTGCAATAACATAAATATCAATAATAATAATGAATCATGCTCTCTGTGTGCAGTGAATTCTTTTGGCATTAAGATCATAAGTATTTAAATCTTCTTTCCAGAAATAGGACATTGCATTGCATACAAAAATGTTTGGTATTACTTAAAGAGACTATGATCAAAACTAACATACAAATGGCCAATAGGTATATGAAAAAAAATGGTCAACAACACTGATCATCAGACATGTAAATCAGAATCACAGTGGGATCTCATTTCACCCCAGTTAAAATGGCTTTTATCCAAAAGACAGGTAATAACAAATGTTGGTTAGGATGTGGAGAAAGAGGAACTCTCTTACACTTTTGGTGAGAATGTAAATTATTACTGCCACTATGGAAAACAGTATAGAAGTTCCTCAAAAACCTAAAACTAAAATTATTATATGTATCATCTGATCCAGCAGTTCTACTATTGGGAAAATATTCAAAAGACTGGAAATCAGTATATCAAAGAGATATCTGCAGTGCTGTTTATTGAAGCACTATTCACAATAGCCATCATATCGAATCAACCTAAATGTCCATCAACAGTTGAACTGGTAAAGAAAATGCGGTATGTATACACAATGGAATATTATTGAGCCAAAAAAAGAATAAAATTTTGCCATTTGCAACAGCATGGATGGTCAGAACTGGAGGGCATTATATTAAGTAAAATGAATTATTTATTGTTAGAAAATATGTATAGAAATATTAAATATTTTATTTAAAATGTGTGTTTCTAGCCCCACAAAACTCTAATGCCAAGTTATCAAGTTAAATTTCTAAATACACGATACCTTTTATTATCACAGTTTTATCTTACTAAATTAATGTTTATCTAGTCATTTTTAAATTTTATTGTATCAAAGATTTATTTGTGAATCCTATGAAAGTTATAGATATTGTCATCATAAAATGAAAATACATGTATACAAAAATATTTTCTATACTTCACATCATTAGAGAAGCTTCTGAAATTAATCCATAAAACATAAGATAAAAAAATACACAGGGGTAGTAAAACATTAAAATCTCAAAGCCAGTTGTATTTTATAAAAACAAACAAGGAAAAAACCTAAGTAAAATAAAATATCTACCTATATATTAAACTGTAATAAACAATTAAACTGTATTTAATCCAAGATTCAAAAAGCTACTATTTTTTTAGACAATCCATTGTGGTAAATTCTGCACTTCAAATGATTATCCTAACAGATTATAAAAATGTATTTGATAAGGAATTCTGCTTCTGCTTTTGATGTTGGAACATACAATATAATATTGCTCTCTAGCAACAAAGAAAAGCTGGAAAATATATGAAATTGCAACCATTTTAAGGCCTATCAAATAGCTGAGGTCCAATATCAGGGTTCACTGAATTCCAAAGGATGATAATTCCCCACAGAGAGACAGGAAACAAAAACTGTTTTGCTTTTGGCAGGACAGGAAATGAGATGGCAGCCATTGAAGTGCATATGAAGTAAACCAAAATGGTAATGGATTCTTAAGGGCCAAGTGTTTGCTACCATGACACACTAGAATTCTGGGTACTCTAGACCAAAGAGGGTCTCCCCCTCATAAGCTCTTTTGCATAAGCTTTTTCTGGATGTTCCTGACAAAGAACAAGGAGAGGACAGGACAGGAGACAAGGGAAAGTCCTACCTTAGTTGAACAAGTGTTCAAGTGGTGATTATCTGCCACTGTGGATAGCAACAGATAAAACCTGCTTGCATCAAAAGCCAAAAAGAGGCTTCTGCTTTTCCCCTGTTGAAGCATAAGCCTCTTTCTACTAGGGAAAGGAAACAGGATACCATCCTGCTCTCTGGTCCGAGACAAAAGTGGGCTCCTGCCGGCCAAAGGGTAGGTAAAAAGTGCTTATTTTCAAGTGTTGTCACTGATGCAAGGCACAGCTCAGCTCGCAGAGGCAGGTGGCTAAAAAATTAAGCTAAAACTTCTAAAAAATCGGTATGAAATTTACTTCAGACTGCTGTGAAGTACATTTCTTTTGGTGTTCTTGAATTGACACAAATTTCCCCCATTCTTGTTTGTAGTTTTCAAGAAAAACTGCAGAATGTGCTGGGAATGTAATATCTTGAGATAGGGAGGAAATGGTTAACACAGACCTAGCCTTATTCCTGTCCTTTCTATGAATGTAGCATCTTGAGTTAGGGAGGAACTACCTGGGACAGCTCAGGCTCTGTACCTCTCTCCCCTGGAAACGGGGTGTCTTTGTCCAGCAAGTCCAGTGGCCCCTAATAGACTATACCTTACTACATGTAATAAATATAATTTCAATTGGATTTTTCTATCTAAATATGAAAAATCAAAAATAACAATAATAAGGAGTTTAGCAGTTAATTCAGAGAAAAATCTTAATGACTTTAACTTAGGCAAAAATTTTTCAACAAGGATAAAAAGCAAATCTGAGTGATTTTCTTATCTGAGTTCAAGATGGTTTGTAAAGCAGTGGGGACAACTCACAATATCAGCAACGCATTTGGCCCAGGAACTGCTAAGGAACATACAGTGCAGTTGTGGTTCAAGAAGTTTTGCAAAGGAGATGAGAACTTTGAAGATGAGGAGCACAGTGTTCAGTCATTAGAAGTTGACAATGACTAATTGAGAGCAATCATCCAACCTAATTCTCTTGCAACCATAGGAGAAATTGCCAAAGAACTCAAGGTCAACCATTCTGTGGTTGTTCAGCATTTGAAGCAAAGTGAAAAGGTAAAAAAGCTCAATAAGTGGGTGCCTCATGAGCTGACTGATAATCAAAAAATCATCATTTCGAAGTGTCATCTTCTCTTATTGTATACAACAACAATGAACCATTTCTTGATCGGATTGTGACATAGGATGAAAAGTGAATTTTAGACAATAACCGGCAATGACGAGCATAGTGGATGGACTGAGAAGAAGCTCCAAAGCACTTCCCAAAGCCAAAATTGCACCCAAAAAAGGTCATGGTCACTGTTTGGTGGTCTGCTGCTGGTCTGATCCACTACAGCTTTCTGAATTCCAGTGAAACCATTACCTCTGAGAAGAATGCTCAGCAAACTGATGAGATATGCTGAAAACTGCAACACCTGCAGCCAGCATTGGTCAATAGAAAGGGCCCGATTCTTCTCCACGACAACAGCCTACCACGTGTCACACAAACAACGCTCAAAAGTTGAATGATTCATATGTAACATAAACATTTGTACCCCCATAATATGCTGAAATTAAAAAAAATAAAAATAAATAAAATAAACAGAGAAGGAAGGAACAACAACAACAACAAAGTTAAACGAATTGGGCTAGGAAGATTTGCCTCATCCGCCATGTTGCCATGTTCACCTGACCTCTCGCCAACTGACTACAACTTCGGCATCTTGATAAGTTTTTGCAGGGAATACACTTCCACAACCAGCAGGATGCATAAAATCCTTTCTGAGAGTTCTTTAAATCCTGAAGCACAGGAATAAACAAAAGTATTTCTTGTTGAAAAATGTGCTGATTATAATGGTTTCTATTTTGATTAATAAAGATGTTTTTGAGCATAGTAATAAAGATTTAAAACTCAAGGTCCGAAACCACAATTACTTTTGCACCAATCTAATATATTGCTTTGAGTAATAACAGAGGGCACAGATTCAGGGGAAAAGATTGCATTACCCATTATGTGATGAGAAAAGGTAAGGTTAGAACAATTTTTAATTTGTGGCTTATAATTAACATAAAAATATGACATATTCAGAGTGTAAAGTGTAAAGTGTCCCTTAAATCAATATGAAAAGCAAAACAATTCATTAGGATAAACATGGCTCTAAATCCACAATTAGAATCAGAAGGATGATAAATGTCCAATAAACCTGGAGCAGGAAAAGATGCTCCACCACATTTATAAAAAAGATATGCACCTATAAAGATATACAATTATGTACCTATAATAATTAAAAATTTAAAAATATTAAAAAGGATATTCAAATTGTGAATTACTATATTGACATGATGATTACTTTTCCAAAAATAAAAATTACTCTTTTCTCAATTTAGCAAGGGTACAATAAACTGTCCACTCTTGAAAAATCTTCATATTTTAATTTGCTGAATAATTTTGCTAAAGAAATAATTTTCCCATATACTAAAACATATGGACAAAAGTTCATAGTAAGAGTAAACATTGGAAATCATGTAACATCTATTAAATAATGATTTAATGCTTTATAGTAAATTCATTGGACAAAACTATAAGAAATGAGTTAACTATTTTATTTCTTGTCTATTCTAATTTAATATAGTAATTACAATCTACTCTGAATGTATCGAAGAGATCATTCCAGATGGTAATGAGAAATCAATCATTTAAAATACAAGAGCAGTATCATCTACAGAATAGACTTTTGGTAAACAAGTTAACAGTAAAAACTCCCTTGCTGTTATAATTGATGTTTAGAAGATTCACATCTATAACATGATCATACTTTAAAAATATGTGCAAATTATTGAACTCTTCTGAGGATATCTATAACCATAATTAAATCATAGCACATACCACATGGATATCTTTTGTTCCATATTTATGATAGCACTCTTCTTGTCAACTTTGGAAGAGCAATATCATATTCTAATACCAAGGGCCATCTGCTGCTGCAGATGCCAGGTTATGGTCTATTGGAAGTTTTGATGGTAGCACAACTGAGTTAATTCTTTGCTAGGGGCAATGAAAAATGAATACATTTGGTTCCTCCAAATATAATTAAAGCAACATGGCTTGTGTCATAAAGGTTTACAATGTAGTTGGACCAGTTTAGTAAAGCCATATTCATCAGATATGAGTGTATGTAAGAGCAGAAAATGCCTATCTAGAGGTCTAAAGCTATGATTTATCTGTAGACAACATGGTGCATCAGAACAAATGTGTTTCACACTCCTGGCTCAATCTCTTTGTCAGTTCCACAAGCCATGACCTCAGACTATCTCTTTGACTCTAGTTCCATGCTATCTTCTAATTTTATGTAATGAAACCTCCTATTAATTAGGTTGTTGAATTTGATCTATGACCAGCTGTGCTCCCAGTCTAGGGCTTGCGTAATTCCCTCTTTTTTATGTAATTGACAAATAATATTCTATGTTTTTGAGTATTATTATTTCCCTTTAAATTCTCCTATAAGCCCTTAAGTCTGTAGAATCATACCACATGTGTTTAAATACTAGCTCCATCACTCAAAAGCCATGCAATCTTATAAAATACAACTTTTGCACCTCATTTTTTTCCTTCACAGAATATACATATAATAGTGCCTGCATATAGCGTTGTTATAAATATTTAATTAGAAAATCAACTTAAACTCCTTAAGACAGAGACAATTATAACACAAATGTTAGTATTTGTTATTCACGATAAATGCTTTCTTCCCAATGTAATGAAAACATGGAGTATTATACATTCTGAAGTTAGTATAGATATTGCTTCACCTATAGACATAAATCCTCATTATTCATGGATTCCATACTGTGAATTTGTATAATCACTGAAATTTATTTGTAACTTCAAAATCAATACTCATTGAACTTTCAGGTAATTTGTAGACATGCCCAGAATCTCAACAACTTTGCATCACTCAACATGCTTATTCCCAACTGAAGTCTCACAAGGAGAGACACTCTACCTTCTTGTTTCAGCTCTCATACTGTAAACAAGTGTTCTTTTCACAGTCTATTTAGTATCACATTTTGTGCTTTTCACTGGTGATTTTGCTGTTTATAATGATCCCCAAGCATACTACTGAAGTGCTATTTAATGTTCATATATGCAAGTGTGCCTTGTGGAGAAAATGCATATTTTATATAAGCTTCATTTAAGCATGAGATATTAATATAATGCTGTTGACAGGGAGTTCAATGTTAATAAGTCAACAATATGGATATTTAGAAAAAGTAAGGGGAAATTTGTCAATCTGTACATGATGCTGCTCCATGAAGTGCTATTATGTAATGACAACTATAGTGCATACTAAAGTTGTGGAAAAAAATGGAAAAGCTGCTAATTTGTGAGTTCATGAGATAACAACTATAAAATGTGAAGTGGACATCTTTGTTGTTAGGCTAAAAACCAAAAAAAATAAAAATAAAAATGTAGTCATGTTACCCAGGGTCAGGAAAATGCTAATCCTTTTTTGGCAATTGCTGACTGGCTTGCATGTTCAAAATGCAACATAGTACGAAAAAATGTTAAACTTGCAGATTCAATATATAAAGCAGATTGTGCAGTTCTGGAGACTTCAGAAAAAAATTTTAGAATACTTTCTAAATGTTGGACAGGAGGAAGATTAGCAGGTTGTCAATGCTGAGGAGACCGGCTTATTTTATAAGGACTTGTGCAAAATAGCATAAAAGACATTTTGGTTCAGAAAAATGTTGTGACCAGAGGCTTGAAGGAACTTCACCCTGATTTTCTCCTAGGAGGAGAAGCTCAGTATCTCCTAATTCAGTGTTCATGGTGATTTTATAGAACATGACTGCTGTGACTAAAGAGAGCTGACTACATCTTGAGGTGTAACCAGCTCTACTGAGAGAAGAAAGCAGTAACACACCAAAGGGCGGTAGACGTGTACTTTCTCACAAAGTGCTATAAAAAAGAGAATTTTACTTATTTATTATATATTTATATTTTTATTTATTATTATTTTTAAATTAAATTTTACCTTTTCACTGCTTTAAAGAAAATTGCTAAATTAAAAATTCATTTTCATGTTGGGGACTCTGATTTAAGGTAACCAGATTAAGTTCATATATTTGTGTTATTAGTCTCATAAGACAGCTTTAGCCAAGAATCACTAAATAACTGCCATGCAAAGGCAGATAATGTTTTCCTTTCGTTAGCTACTAACTGATAAAATGCAGAGTCTGATGTCAAAGATAAAAACAAAGGATATAAACACTTCATTAAGTTTAAACTCATACACCACTCAGTGTTTTGCTGGAAAGAAATTGGGAACATCTTTTACTGGGGATATTTTTATAACAGTCAGGAGATTTCTATTTTTCCATTGAGAAATGAGTCAGTCACCACTTTGATAAACAATAAAATCACATAAAACATATTCAGGGAAGAAACTATAATTGGCTATTTTCTTTTAAAAAAGTTCATATTGCTGATATAATTGTGTTTGTGCCGAGTCAAGCACATAAAGCCTCTGTATACTAATTACAATTTGCTTTAGTATTTACTCATTTGATATTGATTACGTACATGTGAGGTGAGTAGTTCAACCAAATGTATATAAAAATAAATCAAGTTTCCACTTGTTTAAATATACCTTAAATGGCATTATAAGGTTGTTTCCTAGTATGGCTTTTTCTTGTGATTTATCATATCTGGAATATGTTGTATTTCTTTTCAATCTGTCTTTTTTAAACAAAGTGAATACATTTTGTTTAACAAAGATGTTAGTCAATGAGACATTATAGTAGTGATCTGTTTCCTAGTTTTGTAGGAAAAGTGTAGATGAATACACTTTTTATCACATGATATTTTTTAAAGTTTTGGGTACCACTATAACCCATAATCAAATTCCCAATCTGAATATAATGTGAAAAAAAATATGCTGTGCTATGTATCGTTCCATTATGCTATTGAGAGATAGGCTGCTTTGGACTTTACTTTTGAATGTGTGATGTTGGACATAATTACCCTAGTCAACAAGAAATGCAGTATTCAAATACTTTCTTTTGTTGTGATTTGAGAAGAAACTGCCATATGTGGAATGTAAGAAAAAAATTGACAATTTTGGAGTCAAGACATAAGTGATCTTGACTTTTTAAAATCAGGCTTTATAGATTTGGGGATAATATTAAAGTAAGGGAAGAAAATAAGATCTGTAAGCAATTCGGAACTTTAATACTGAGCAAGAAAATTTAAGGAGATCATAAACAGTGGTCTGATTCATGAAAACTATGATTGGAGAAAAATATGGAGAGGCAGTATATTTTTAGGTGAAAATATTGGAAGTAAAGTAAAATTATAGTGTTATTAATTTATTCCTGGATTAATGTAATAAGGTCATATCTTGTCTCTTTCTTCCTCTGTCTCTCTTAACTACCATTTATCTTTCCCAGGAAATTGTTACAACACAAATCTTCCTGAAATGTCAATTTTATTAGTTTTGTTTGACATTCCTGTAGCTCCAAGCTGCCCTACTGTGTTTTTATGGTGATTAAATTGTGTACGAAGAAAACCAAAATTTAGTGCAGTGATTCAGATTTAGATACTTCAAGTTAGAGTTACTGTATAGCAAACTGTAGGTCAAATATTGCAGTTGTTTCATTAGCCATATACCTTCAGCAGTTTTATAAAACCAGTGCCTTATACTGGTTATATTATACCTAAATATTTTCTCTAATAAATTTTCAAAAAAAATCTACTAGTTTTAATACCAATTTATTTTACTGAACTATGAAAAAATAGAGGCTATCAAAAAGACAAAAATATTCTAACTTTTTAGTTTATTAGTTTAATTGTACTAGTTTTATTGACAGACTGTTCATAAAACACAGCTCAGATAATATTTTAAAGTAACATTCTATATATAACATTAAGAACACAGTGTAAATCTGAGTAGAGGCTTTCTGGAAGGTAGGTTTATAAAAGCTGGAATATATTTTAATCCATATACTTTTATTTTAAACAACTTATACATATATTTGTAAACAACATATACATATGTAAATATACACATAAATGCATTTTAAGAACACATACCTCTCCACAGATAAGAGCACAAAAATGTTAATTGTTGCCGTTATTTTCTTTGTATAGAAACCTTTATAAATCAACTGTAATTCTTTTTTTTTGTTTGTTTTACCTGAGTTTGGGGACATTGAGCTGACTTAAGCAAAATCCTAAACACTATAAATCAATTCAGTTCCATATATTCTCTCCACAGCCTTTCTCTCACATTGCCATCTACTATCACTACAGAATGTGGTGAAAAAATTTACCAAGGAGAAAACCTAACAATCCAAGAAGAGAGAAATGAAAGAGCACTCCAGGTGCAAGTGGTTAAGCTATCATGGTCAGGAAAATCAATGGGAAACAGCTGTTATCGACTGTAAGTCCAGAATGCAGGAGAACCTAAGTGAGCAAAAGCGTTTTTTAAGTAGCATCTAGTTTGAGATAAAAACAGAGAAATGAAAATTATCATTGAGATACACAGTTTGAGATAATCATCAGCATGTGGCAATGTTATATTGAGATCTATTTGTCCTAATTTTCTTTTTTTTGTGCATTACCATTATTCTCATTCTTTTTTAAAAAAAATCAAAATATTATGGTGGTATAAATATTTTTGGTTACATGGATCACTTTTATAATGCTTGAGTCATTGTTATAAGTGTGCCCGTCACTCAGAGAGTGTTCATTGCACCCATTAAGTAGGTTTCCACCCATCCCCTTCTTCTCCCTCCCCCTGCTCGATTTCTGTTCCCTCTTTGTACATGCATGCTCATAGGTTAGTTCCAATTTAATAGTGAGTACATGTGGTGCTTTTTTTTTATTCTTTAGATACTTCACTTAAGATAATGGTCTCTAGCTCCATCCCAATTACTGCAAAAGGAATTAATTCATCCTTTTTTATGGCTTAGTAGTAGTCCATGGTATAAAAATACCACATTTTATTAATTCACTCATGAATCACTGGGCACTCAGATTGATTCAACATCTTTGCAATTGTGAATTGTGCTGCAATAAACATTCGAGTGCAGGTGTCTTCTTGATAGAAAGACTTCTTTTCCTTTGGGTAGATATCCAGTAGTGTGATTGCTAGGTCAAATGGTAGGTCTACTTTTAGTTCTTTGAGGAATCTCCATACTGTTTTCCATAGAGGTGGTACTGATTTGCAGTCCTACCAAGAGTACAGAAGTGTTCCGTTCTCTATGCATCCATGCCAGCATGTGTTGTTTTTCGATTTTTTAATAAAGGCCATTCTAACAGGGGTAAGATGACTTCTCATTGTGGTTTTAATTTGCATTTCCCTGAGGATTAGTGACTTTGAGCATTTTTTCATATGTTTATTGGCCATTTGTCTATCTTCTTTTGTAGATCTTCTGTTAATGTCTGTTGCCCACTTTTTGGTGGGGTTGTTTGATTTTTTTTTTCTTGCTCATTTGCTTGAGTTCTTTGTAGATTCTAGTTATTAGCCCTTCATCGGATATATAGCTTGAAAAACACTTTCTCCCATTCTGTAGGTTGTCTATTTGCTCTGTTGTTACTTTCCTTGGTTGTGTGAAGCTTTTTGATTCAATCAAGTCCCATTTATTTATTTTGGTTGTTGCTGCCCTTGAGGTCTTCTTCATAAATTCTTTGCCTAGGCTTATATTTAGAATAGTTTTTCTGACATTTTCTTCTAATTTTCTTATTTTTCATGCCTCACATTTAAGTCTTTTATCCATCTTGAATTAATTTTTATGAGTGGTGAGAGATATGAGTCCTGTTTCATTTTTCTGCATGTGGCTATCCAATTTTTCCAGAACCATTTATTAAATAGGGCTTCTTTTCCACAGTGTATATTGTTGTCTTCTTTGTCAGTTTTTCTTGTATGAAATTTTATGGGAAAAATCTACTAAGTATTTAACATTAGTAAAAGGTGTTTCTTATGTAATATACAAAATAATAGACAAAAAAACTAGATTACTGTTGCAAAATGATATGTTTAAGAGCACTTAAATAGAAGAAGAAAAACATAATAGACATAAAAAATACACCTCTAAAAGAGTTAGAATGCACTTAAATATATCTGAAGAACATTATAGATTCATGTACTGGTGATAAGGGAAAATTACTACAAATTAAGAGGATACTGGTTTTCAATGTTTGTGTTTGAAAAACAATTTTAACTACCACTTAGATATGGTACAGCTATGTCCTTCCTCAAATGCCTAAGATCTATATGTATCAAGTATAGTACCAAATTTGAACATACATTTTTGTAATAGATAAAAACAAAAGAAAAGAAAATATCTGTTGATAATATAGGTCCTTTTTTTTTGATTGGGTATCACTTTGTTGCCCAGGCTAGAGTGCAGTAGTGTCATCATAGCTCACTGCAACCTCAAACTCCTGGACTCGAGCAATGTTCCCATTTCAGCCTCCAGAGTACCTGTGACTACAGGTGCATGCCACCATGCCAGGCTAATTTTTCTATTTTTTGTAAAGATGGGGTCTTGCATCTTGTTCAGTTTGGTCTCGAACTCCTGGCCTCAAGTGATCCTCCCACTTTGGCCTCCCAAAGTGGGAGGATTACAAGTATAAGCCATTGTACCCAGCCTATAATATCATTCTCTGTTTTCTTAATATTTAAATAATAATAAAGTTCAATGTTCAGCATGTTATACTTGCTAATTCTGGTAAAACTAAATTAATATCCACCAATTGCATTTTAAGATTCAGGATTAGGTACAGTTTCAAGTTCAATTTCACCAGCCTTACTAGAACCTTATTGATCCCATACCATCAGATGAGATTAATAAGGGGCCAGTGAAACTTCAGTGCAGATATAACTTAATTTCTACTTAGAATTTCATCTGCAGAAATATTTCTTTTTCTTTATCCGAAGAAACTTAAAAAGCTTTTTTGACAAAGTGATTTCTCTTTAGTTAAATATTTTAGGAAATATGAGACTTAGAACTTTATGGTAATTTATAGAATTTGAAAAGGATATTTAAAACAGCTTTTAAATTGATAGTGACTTTTAGGGATAATTTAGATTTTCAATCTGCATTTCAATTGCAGATTTTATAGGAGAAGTAAACACATAACTCCAACTACTCTACACTTCTAGGAGGCATGTTTTCAGGCATTTTTACCTTACCAGAGCCATCTTCATACCCAAAGAAGCAGCAGCTAAGTTACGTATAATTTTTTTCCCTTTCCATAAGAGTGGTGTGGTTACAACTCTGTCAAGCTGTAGAGAGTAACCTCATCAATGAAAAGAAGAGAGAAAAATGACTACTTCCAATTATTCAAAAAATAATAAAATGTACCATGGGAAAGTAATAAAAAATATCAAATTATTTTTAGAAAGCTCTTAGACCTTTGAAAGAATTCTATTGCTTTTTAATAAAAGTCAGGTTCTTTATTATCAAGTCTCTTATATCATAGATTTTCATAGTGCACAGCTGCTCCAAAGAATATGAAAACCACTTTTATGCTCTGTGCCATATTCTACCATTTTTCTTTTTCAAAAGACAAAAATATATTAAGGTTTGTATTATTTTTCCTATCATAAAACTTGGACCTGAAGAAGTCTAATAGAATTCAAAGCTTTATAACAGAGGTAGTATTTTTAAACTGTCTTTTATCAAAGTGAAAATATTAACTATCTAATATTATAATCCCATTGGCTTCTTAGTTAAAAGGCTAAACACGATGGTATTCATGGGTAGTTATTTCTTCTTTGAAAACATATATCAGAATTACTAATTTATGTGCCTAAATTTTATAACCAGAAGAAAGTATTTTTATATTTTGCCTCTCTTATTTATTACTCTTACTTCTTTATTATTTTACAATTGTGCAGTTATTTAGAATGTATTATAATATAAAAAATACAAAAATAACAGCACACATAGAGAGATCTAATTATTGTTATTCAATAGATGTTGTCATAGCCATTTTGTTAGTATATGAACATCAATGCACATTACAGTAATATAGGTTGTGTCTGTCATATAAACATTTTATGTATAAAGCTGAAACTTCCTGTCAAAAATGCCAGGTAATGTTTTCAACAGTGATACTTTTGAGGTACTTTGGTTAACACATGTCTCATACTAAAATGAGAAGTTATGAATTATTTTATTAAATATGCAAAATGATAATTTTGTCTTTTATTACATTTGGTTCACAACTTCTCTAATATCAAACTATTTCTGCCCCCTTAAGTATTTGAATCAAAATGAATGGATGCATTGATTGTGACCCCTGTATATTGAGTCCATTATTTTCCTTGACATGGAGATAATCCCTGGAAAATATTCTCAGAATTTTCACATACCAAAGACAATGAAAAGACAGAGTGAAACATGCACTGCTTTGCTTTCTTCTGAACTACCGTCATGATTATTAAAACTATGGTCACACAATTACACACATGCACAAATATACGTATAGATAGATAAATGATATTGATAGAAGTAAGTTCATGTCTACAGCAAGTTTATTTATAATCATTAATAACTGAAAAAAAGTAGTCTTTCAATTGGTTCCTGGATGAAAACTGTTTTCCCACATAACAATGTGATTCAATTTAGTAAGAAATATCTACTGCTGCTACACGCAGCAATGTGTTAATAAGTGAAAGAAGCATATTCAAAAAAGTACATAATAAAGAAGACATATATATGGACAACAGGTGTATGCAAAGGTGCTCTATATCAGTGGTCTCCAACTTTTTGGGCACCAGGGACTGGTTTCATGGAAAACAATTTTTCCATGGACTGGGAATGGGGGATGGTTTCAGGATGATTCTAGTGCATCACATTTATTGTGCACTTTATTTCTATTATTATATGTAATGAAATAATTATACAACTCACCATAATGGAGAATCAGTGAGAGCTCTGAGCTTGTTTTCCTGCAACTAGATGGTCCTATTTGGGGGTAATGGGGGACAGTGACACTGAAGTGTGTTGTTTATGTCCAACGTACCCCATAACCTCATTTTGGTTGCTGTCCCTGCAGAAAAAAAAAACCTGCTTCACAAAGATAGGATGTTGGAAATGGAAGCAGGTTTTTCAGTGCTTTTGTGGCAATGTCAGAATATTTGCCTTGACATTAATTCAGAACATATGAAGATTTGAAGTTGTATCAAACACACTTTTAAGGCCACCATCATTTGCAATCTCAAGCAGTTGATCCTCTTCGAGCACTGACAAAGTTGATTCACCTGGGTTATTCACAAATGGGTTGCGGATCCATTCTTTCCCAGTTTGGGGTCTTTTGTGGTAATGCTCAAACTCTTTTGAAAGCTGAGATAGGTGATTATGCACTGTCTGGGAGAAAGAAGGCTCTGGCTCAGTCTCTTTCAAAATCTCTGTTAATGTTTAAAACATATCAAAAATCCCAGTGTTCGCTTGTTTCCCCCGTAATTCCAGTTTGGCTTTGAATGCAGCCACTTTATCTGCCGACTTGAACACAGTTGCCATTCTCCCCTTAAGTGACAGATTGAGTTTGTTGAGCAGGTTGAACATGTCACACAAGTAGTCAAGTTTTGCAACCCATTCTGTGTCAATGAAATAAGTTGCCAGTGGTGACTGTTTTTCTGAAAGAAATCTCTGAAGTGGCTCTTGTAACTCAAAAACTCTGGACAATGATCTACCGTTAGAAAGCCATCTCACTTCTGTGTATAAGAGAAGATGTGTTTGCTCTGTGTCCATCTCCTCACAGAGCTGAACAAACAGACATGAGCTAAGGGCATGCACTTTAATGTAGTTGGTAATTTTAATCACATCCTGCAAAATTTTGTTTAGTTCAGGTGACATATTTTGGCTAGCCAGCATTTCTCTATGGATGACACAATGCATGGACTCACATTCAGAAGTGACCTCCTTGACCCAAACAGTAACACCAGAAAGCTGTCAAGTCAAGGCAGCCCCACCATCCATGCATATACCAACATAAAACGACCAATTCAGTTTTCCTGATATGTAATCATTCAAAGACTTGAATAATTCTGCAGCTGTGGTGTTGGTTAGCAATAAAAGTGCACATAACATATCCCCATGCACATCCTCCTGAAAAATATATGGCACAAAAGCAAGCATTATTGCCTTCTTGTCAACTTCGTTAGGCTCATCTACCTGGATTGCATGCCATGGTGACTCATTAATCCTCTCTAAAAATTGTGCCTCAATATCCTCTGCTGTTTCATCAATTCATCTAGTTATGTTGTTAGCTGAAAGAGGAATACCCACCACCTTTTGAACCATAGCCTTTCCAGGCAGGCTCAACTCTTCACCAAGAGTAAAGGGTTTCTCAGCCTTAGCAATTTGTTTAGCCACTAAGAATGATGCTCTCAGTGCAGACACATTTGATGAAGTGGTAGCTTTCAATATTTGCTTCTGTTCTTTGTGTTCACATTTTTTTTCCTTTGAAAAACTCCAAAGGCTTGTCTTTTAATGCAGGGCACTTGGTCTCCATGTGGAAAAGCAGTTTTGAAGGTTTCATGGCTTAGTCGGATAGCCAGTTGCCACATATTGTACAAAGTAGGCTCGGAGAATGTGAATGATCTGTTCCAATGAACCCGTACTTTAAGTAGGACTCTTTCTTGGTATTTTCTTTTAAATGCAGCTTTCATTTTGTTGGCAATCTTAGAGTCTTTCACTGTCTCATCGTTGGGTCTTTCTCTCTTTTCAAAGGAGCTCTCCAGTGATGTTTGTCTGTTTGTTTTTTACTCATTTTTGCTAAGGTTAGCTTGTGGGCTTACCAAAACTGTGACTGAGACAAGTGCTCAGTGTGGGAAAGAGGCATGGAGGAAAGTGGTAAATGAAATAATGGGCAGGTACACATGGACTAAAATAAGTGTTAGATTTTGACTTAGAGCCTGCCACCAGATGCAGCTGTGCAATCGAAGTACATCAGCTCACTTGCCACCATAAAGCCTGCCACTAGATGAAGTTTAATTGTCACTTGCCACTCACTGATAGAGTTTTGATATAAATCTGCAAGCAATTGATTTATTATGGTCTGTGTGCAGTCAAACATCTGTTTATGATAATCTGTATTTGCAGCTGCTCCCCAGCACTAGCATCACCACCTCAGCTCCACCTCAGATCATCAGGCATTAGATTCTCATAAGAAGCACGCAACCTAGATCCCTCGCAGGCGCTGTTTATAGTAGGGTTCGCACTCCTATGAGAATCTAATGCCCCTGCTGATCTGACAGGAGGCAGAGCTCAAGCAGTGATGTGAGTGATGGGGAGTGGCTGTAAACGCAGATGAAGCTTCCCTTTTGTCAGCTGACATCATGCTGTGCAGCCAGATTCCTAACAGGCCACAGACACGTACCAGTCCACAGCCTGGGAGTTGGGGACACCAGCTCTTATGTTACTAATTATCAGGGAAATGCAAATAAAAAACACAATGAGATATAAAATCACAGTCATTAGAATGGCTATTATCAATCACTAAAAGATAATAAATGTCACTTAGGATGTGGAGAAAAAGTAACCCTTGTACACTATTAATGGGAATGTAAATTGTTACAGTCATTATGAGAAACAATATGAATATTCTCAAAAATTACAAAAAAAATAGACTATCATTTGATCCAGTAATTCCACTTCTGGGTATATACCACTAAAAAATGAAAACAGTATGTCAAAGAAATATCTATACTCCAATGTTCATTGCAGTATTATTCACAATAGCCAAGACATGAAAGCAATCTAATGTTTATCAATGGATGAATGGATGAAGAGAATGTTTTATACACACACACACACACAGATGGAATATTATTTAGCCTTACATAAAGAAGAAAATCTTGCCATTTGGTAACAACATGGATGAACCTGGATGATATTATGCTAAGTGAAATAAGCTAGACAAAGAACAAATACTACATGAAGCCAATTATATATGGAATCTAAAATAGTCAAACTCACAGAAGCAGAGAGTAAAATGGTGGTTTCCGGGGGCTGAAGGGAGGGAGAAACAGGAAAGTATTAGTCAAAGGGTACAATGTTTCATTTACTCAAGATGAATTAAGTTCTAGACATCTACTATGTAATGTAGTACCTGTAGTTAACAATACTGCTTTATATACTGAAAACTTTGCTAAGAGGGTAGATCTTATGTTAAATGTTCCTATCACAAAATAATAACAACAATAAATAAGGAGGGGAGGAAACCTTTGGAGGTGTTGGATAGGTTTATGGCATAGATAGTGGTAATAATTTCACTGGTGTATATTTATCTCCCAACTCATCAAATCGTAGACATTAAATATGTACAGCTTTTCATACGTCAATCATACCTCAATAAAATGTTTTTTTTAAAAAAATTGTCAAACTATTTATATTTATGTGGTCTTTTAAAAGTCAAAACTATAGGGTCAGAAAACAGAATAGTGTTAGTAGGGGCTGCAATTAGGTGGGAGGGGATTGAATGTTATGGGATAGAGAATAATTTAGCAATTCCTTATCTTGTTTGTGGTGATTGTTACACAAATACATGACTCTGTCAAAATTCAGAATTTTCCACTAGAATGTGTGAGTATGAAATTATGTTCATAAATCAACTGCTATAACAAGTCCTCAAATGAATTTTTGAAATTTTCTTAATGATATAAACAGTAGAGGAACAAATACGAATGTGGGCTGAGAATGTATTTACATTTTTGTAAGAAAAAAACTAAAATTTTGAAATGTGATAAACATTTGGGTTTTAATGGAATTCATACACTATCTCCAATGGTTCATTAAATGGAAAGCACTGTGCAAAGATTTTGCACTTTCCAGTTAGATTAGGGTAATAATTGTATGTCAAGTAGATAAGCTCTTGAATAATGAGGGTGAAGAAGAGGATAGATCAAATCAAATTGTGAGAGTTACAGAATCACATACATTCAAATAAGACTCATGCAGAGACTATGATAAGTGAACCAAGATTTTAAATTTCTAAATTTTACTCTTAACATATCAGAAGATTTGTCTTCTTTCTAAAAAGCCAGATTTTGTTATCAATTCTTTATACACATATTATTAAAGTATAATTAAAAGCATTCAAGATTGTACATGAAAAGTCAAATTATCATTACAGGTTATTATTAGTGTAAAGCATATGATGTAGGAATGAAAGATTTATGTGTTTGCATGCTTATTAATAATTTTTATTAAGTATTGAACAGATACTAACATAATATACATTTATACACATGCCTAGAGATAAATGAAATACCTTTGTTTTTATGATAAACACGTCATAATATTTACATCTACCTTTAATAAACCTTGGTCAGAATTATCTACCTTGATATTTTCTTAACTTCTTGTACATATGATAAATAATGAGAAACATTTGTCAAAGAGATAAGTGTTGGAATGCAGTGAACTGACCTAAACCAATATGGTCTTGCATAACTTTACATTTTTTCCTAATAACTATAGCCACAGAAAATGTTCGAGAACATTTAATTAGCTACTTGACTCCAAAAACTTTTTCCTAGTTATAGTGAAAGCAAGTCTCAGACTATTCTGCCATATATCATACATTTAATTAACTAAACATTTACTATCAGGCAAGCACAAAAGTACTTCATGTAATCTCTTCATTAACCCTAAGCAAGTCCCAGCTCCCTATCCTTTCATGTTTTTAGACTACTAATTGTGTAAATTTTCATGCAAGGCACATACACCAAAATTCTGAATTTGGCTATTCTTTCTAACAAGAATCAGGCATCTACCCAGTGTGTAATGAAAGCTCACTAAAGTTTGTTTTGTATTTCCCTGATGATTAGTGAAGCTGAGAACCTTTTCATATACCTGTTGCCATTTTTGTCTTTTTCTTTGTCCTTTTTCCATATTTTAATTGGATTATTATTATTATCATTTTGCTATAGAGTTGTGTGAGTTTCTTGTATATTTTGGATATTAACTGCCTTTTCATTTTGTCGATTGTTTACTGTGCAAAAGTTTTTTAGTTTGATGCAATCCCATTTGTCTATTTTTACTTTGGTTTCCTGAGCTTTGAGCATAATAACAACAACAACAACAACAAAAAACATGCCAATTTCAAACAACTTTTACACTATGCAGGGAGTTAGCTACTTTCCCAGAAAAAAATAGGGTCCCTTAGGTAGGGGTCGTCACAAAGGATAATAAAATAAAAGAAAATGAAAAATAATAGAAATAAAAGAATACACAGAGATGAAGGCACAGTTTTATAGATTTATAAAGATAAAGCAAAGCGGGCGTACTCAGGGATCCTTACGATATCCCCGTGAATCATAAGGCCCTGAGTGAAGTTTTACATGGGTATTTATAGGCACAACGATCGGTTGCCAGTGGTGACAGGTTTATATAATAACAGATAGTTCATTTTAGGTTAAAAGTATTTGAAAAGGCTTCTTTAGATCCCTTAACTAACTGTGGTTACAAATACTTTCAAGGAAATACTTCTAAGTTCTAAGATAAAGTTATCACTTAACAGAAGAGTTAAACAGAGATACAGTGGCTCCATATTTCTAGTTATTGCAGATAGAGACAAGTCATCAGAAGTCAAACAGGAACTGTCCCTTGGGCTAATTGTTTTTAGCCGCAGGTATCTTGTCTCTCAGACGGACATTCTTGATCAGCTCTCATCCCATGGTTCCATACAGACCTTGCTTTGTCCTTCAAAGCAGGTAAGAACCACGGGGTTGAGACCACAGCATCACCTTGGAAAGCAGCTGCTACTGACCCTTGAGATGTCTTCCTGAGGTGGAGCAGCTTTTGATATGCAAACTAACATGTTCACATATTCTTTCAGGGCAGAGCCCTGCAAAACTCCTGAGACCATTTCTGTCTCTAATATAGTAGTATTAATTTATGGAGCGACAACACTATATTTGCTTTTAGGAGTTTTATAGTTTCAAATTTTATGATTAGGTCTTTAATCCATTTTAAGTTGAATTTTGTGTATGGTGTAAGATAAAGGCCAAATTTCATTCCTTCGTAGGTAGATAAACAGTTTTCCCAACACCATCTATTGAAGACACTATCCTTTCCCCATTGTGTATTCCCAGTTTCCTGGTGCCCTTGTAGAAAATTAGGTAAATGTATATGCTTGGGTTTATTTCTGGTCTCTCTATTCTGCTCCCTTGGTGTGTGTGTCATTTTTAATGCCAGTATGATACTGTTTTTATTGCTATAGCTTTCTAATATATTTTGAAATCAGGCACTTTGATGCCTCCAACTTTGTTTTTCCTTCTCAAGATTGTTTTTGTTATTTGAGGTCTTTTTGTAGAGCCATACAAATTTTACATTTTTTTTCTATTTCTGTGAAAAACTACCATTGGAATTTTGATAGGGATTATATTTAATGTGTTTATCACTGGATAGTATAGACACTTTTAACAATATTAATTACTTTAATCCAGGAATGTAGGACATCTCTCCATTCACTTTTGTAGTCTGCCATTTCTTTAATCAGTGTTTTACACTTTTCAATGTATAGATTATTCACTTCCTTGATTAAATTTATTTCTAAAATTTTACTGTTTCCATGCTTTTTAGTAGGGCTGTCATCATGTAGCAAAAGATAGCAAATGCTGGCAAGGGTAGGAAGAAAAGGGAATCCTTGTACACTTTTGGTCATAATGTAAATTGGTACAGCTTTATGAGAAATAGTATGATTGTTCCTCAAAAATTAAAAATAGAATTACCTATGACCTAGCAGTCCTACTTCCGGGTATGTAACCCTCCAAAAAAATCAATATATCAAATAGATATCTACACACCTATCTTCACTGCAGCATTATTCACAACAGCAAAGATACGGAAACAACCTAAGTGCCCATTAATAGAAGAATGGATAAAGCAATTGTGGTATATATACACAATGGACTGTTATTCATCATGGAAAAAAGAAGATACTGCCATTTATGAAAACATATATGAACCTAGAGTACATTATGCTAAGTAAAATAATCCAGACACAGAAAAAAAAATAAATATAAGTAATCTTACATATATATGAATTAAAAAAAAAGTCAAAAGCATAGAAATAAAATGTTAAACTGTGGTTACCAGGGTATGTGGTGGGTAGGAGGAAGAGGAAATGGGAAAAGTAGGTCAAAGGATACAAATTTGTAGTTGTGTAGAATAAATAAGTTTAGAGATCTAATATACATTATGAGGACTATAGTTAATAATATTATATTGTATGCTGAACATTTGCTAATTAAGTAGATTTTAGGTTCTCTTACCCCACAGAAAAGGTAACTATGGAGCATTATTAATTTGCTTAACTGCAGTAAGCATTTTACTGTGTATATGTGTACCAAAGCAGTATGTTGTATGCCTTAAAGATACACAACAAGAAAAGAACTAAAAGAATCAGTCATGTAGCATTCCCGATTCAAGGCTGGCACAAAGCCATTTAGAATAGTTGTCTAAGGTATCATCTATTAAGGTAATAGCTATAGCTCTTGCTGTTATGTAACCTGTTTAGTCAAGGGTGGTGAGAATCTCTAAAATAATCTGCCCAATATGCATTTTTAAACTGACCTTATCAGTGAGGGTCCATTTCTAATATTGAATGTACTCAATAACTGCTATTTGCACCAAGAAACCCATTTCTCTTATTTACTAAGCTATTAAGAAAGTGCTAATCAAGATAATCAAAATAGAGTCATTTTTTAACCACACTCTGTGCAATACGGACTATCTTATGGAAAGTTTCTTTGGAATGCTGACTGCTCTTAGGTTGTAACTTAACCTAAGAAATGTGATATCATCATCAATTCTGAATTGAAATGTTTTCAGGAAAATCACGGATGTCTCAATATGGTGGGAAAATTAATAATAACAGAATATTAACCATATTTTGTTCTGGTTTTATTACTTTTTTTGTAACTTTAGGTCAGTTCTTCCTGTAGGAAATGGCCATTCTTACTCTATTTGAATTTAGACAGTCCCTCTTGTATTAAAAAAAAAAAATATTTAACCAGCTACAAGCTACATTTATTAAAATGGACAAAATGATAATATTTCCATACTATATCTTTCATTTCTTAAAAATTGCTTTATTTTTGACTATCATTATTCCAGACTTAAAAACTATTTAAATAAGTATATTTTCCATGAATTTATACTAAACAATTTTAAATGATATGAATTATATGTTTCAAACTAGGTTTTATCTAATGAACTCTTGAATATTAATTTAAGAAATATCTAAGATAATCACTAACATTTTAATCTTTTGCAACTTAGGGAAAATATTTCAATGGAAGCAGCAGCTACTTTCAGTCTTTTATAAAAAACTAAGAAAAGAACCAGAGAAATGAATAGTTTCTTATAATAGAAACTTTATGCCAGTGTATTTCCACTGAAGGAATCATGCTGCAGGAGGAAAGTACAAAGAAATTCGCACCTAATAAATAACATTTTCCTTTATAGGTTTGCATAATTAGATCAACTACAACAAGGGGAAAATAGCTTTGCAAAGGTATTCAATTCATGATAATAGAGGAACAGCCAGAGATATAGTAAATTGCCCTAAATACTTCTACACCATTATTATTTCCTAGTAATTTCTAATTATTTCCAAGTAATTCTATCTCTCCCTCAAGTGGAAGCCATAAAGAAAAGGACATATTGGAAGTACAAAATGTGACAGGGCATCATCAGTGGCATCTTTGTTATAAAAGCCACCATCTCTTCAGACTTCAGTTTCATCCTTTGTTTAAAATATGAAAAATCGGTCAAGGTAACTCAGTAAGTCCTCATTTTATGCACCCCTTAGCTTTTAAACAGATGATTTTAAATAGATGATTCACAAAGTATACAAAAATAAAATGAGGACAAAACAAGATGAACAATCCCAGATCACATATGGTATCAGAACATAACACAGTAGTCAGAGCTGAAGTCATGTCTGCTTTGTTCTCATTTTATTACTATGTATTTTTAATTTCAAAGTATTACAGGGGTACAATCGCTCTGGTTACATGTATTGCCTCTGCATCGCCTGACAAACGTGCCCATCCTCCAGACAGCTCACCACATCCGTTAGGTGTGGATTTACCCACCCCTCTTTCCCCCTCCCACCTGCCCCATAACCTATGAATGTTATTTCCCATATGTGCATGTTATTGTTGATCAATTAATACCAATTTAATGGTGAGTGCATGTGATGTTTGTTTTTCCATTTTTTTTATTTCAGCATATTATGGGGGTACAGATGTTTAGGTTAGGTATGTTGCCCTTGCCCCCTCTCCCCGCCAGGGCCGAGCTTCCAGCGTGTCCATCCGCCGGATGGTGCGCATTGCACTCTTTGTGTATACCCGTCCCCTCCTCCCCCCTTCCCCCTCCCCCCTGCCTGACATCCAATAAATGTTATTCTTGTATGGGCACTTATGTGTTGATCAGTTAATACCAATTTGATGGTGAGTACATGTGGTGCTTGTTTTTCCATTCTTGTGATACTTCACTTAGAACAATGGGCTCCAGCTCCATCCAGGATAATACAATAGGTAGTTGATCATTTTTTATGTCTGAGTAGTACTCCATGGTATACATATACCACATTTTGTTAATCCGCTCATGCATTGATGAGCATTTGGGTTGCTTCCATATCTTAGCAATTGTGAATTTTTCTCATTATAGAAGCAGGCAGAGGCATGAATAAATTTAGTTAGCATGAGTAACAAAATCTAGTCTTCTTGAAAGCAAGGAGTGAAAGTTGGGATAATTGAGGCAAGAAAAGTTTCCATTTGAGAAAGAGGACCAAAAAGCAAACAGACACAGCAAAGCACTGGGCCCTCGCAGACCTGGCATGGGCATAGGACAATGCCCTCTGGAGCAACATTAGAACCTGAGGTGAAAGGAAAAATATGTGCCAATATGTACACTTAACAAAACACCGTCCTGTATTTGGGACAAGATGAAAAAGTGAATTAACGTTCAACAGCTAGAAAACATTACTGTATATAAAGGCTCATGTTGCCCAATCAATTCCCTAGTTACTGTCAATCTTCATAGATACAAAAATATGAGATGATTAGAAAGACTATTCCCAATGCACAATAACTAACAGTAATAAGGCAAGGCAAAAACACCCTGCTATTATTTCAGTTTGAATATTTTGTTCATGAATATTTTGCATTAACATTGATTTTTGGAAAGCTGCATTAAATATTATTTATATTGATTACTGAGTTTTCAGCACCCTCTTAAATTTCCACTCAAGGAGCATGCCTCAATGTCTTCTAGTCCTAATCCTGGACCTGGAGTAGAATACAAATACAATCTTGCAACCATCTCTGGTTGCAATTTCAACCAGAAATGATCAAGGTTGAGATATCTTCAATCATTTCTGAGACAGGAGCTCAGAAATGGCATTCCCATGATGGTATGGATGGTCAACAGCAGGCAGATAAGTTTGGTGTTGTAGTTACATGGTTGCTGGGGAACTAGGGTACTTCTAGTTTTTCAGTCTCTTGGACTAGTACATGACTCTCATTCTTATTATAAAATAGTTCTCTAGACACCAAATAAATATAATAGGTATTATCAAAGAATGTATTTGAGGCCCTTTGAACCAAGTATGTAGCAATCATAAATGAAAACTCTATCATTAGACCAGGCCAATCCTCTACCTTGATCCATGGAGAACAATGTTATTATAGCTCTCCAGGAATCTGTATTCACTTGGACTTTTTCCCAACAATTCCTGAAACACTTGACAGCTCTCTTTGGGAAAGGTAAATATGAAAATTTATAATATATACTGATGAAATTATTATAGGATCTTTTATTTTTGTTGCCTAGATTCAAATTCATAAAGTGGATCTGTGATTGTGAATGGCTCATTTCTGAGAACTGGGTGAGACATTTTAAGTTTCCACCATATTCCTTCAAGATAGGCCTCTGCTAGCCAAATCGATAATTTTTTGTTTGTTGTATTTTGTTTTGTTTTCTATAACTCTTTAGGCTTTTATAATCCAAATTGGATTTTAGTGAGTTGTCTATCTTTTAGTCCCAGGAACTCCATAAGTAAACTATTCATAATTTTTGCATTTAAGTTTGATCTCTGTTACCCTGTGGTTCTATCATTCCATATAAAATTAGGGGAACCCATTTAAATAGTAGAATCTGCTAGCAACATGTCTGACTTTCAAAGAAACACCACCATAGTATATTTCCAGAATATTTTCATTCCCATCAAAAATGCATTTCCTGATGCTTTCCTAAAAGCAATACCTTATGAACCATCTCTGGGGACATTAGAGAGGAACTCAGTGAAAGTAAACTGTACATCTTAAATCTATGGCAACATTTATAAATAGCAGAGTTTTTTTTTTTCCACTTATTCCACTACATTAGATCAGGAATTTCTGGCATTTTTCCTTACTTAGAGAGGCATAAATAAGTGCCTCTTTAAAGACAAAAGTGCAGTCGACAAACAAAGAACTAGAACCTTTTCCATTTTTTCTAATTAGAATATTAAATCGATAATCCTTAACCAATGTGCTCCTCAAAAATCACCTTTACTAAAATTGCTTTTCTGTCTCCTTGGTCAAACACTCTCAGAATCCATACTCACAAATATCATTCATGGATTTTTTTTGCAATACAAATTAACAAAGCTTTCCGATGCTTTTACTTTTTTTTCCCCAGGTTAACTTTATAATTGGCCCCCTGGGGAATGCTAGGTTCTCAGTCTCATTACAGATCTGGATAAAATGATAAATTCATAGTTAGTGGAGGTGTTCATGAGAAGACGTAATGGCTCCAGAGGTTGTTACAGTATTTGAGCAAGGCAGGAATGGCCTGTGGAGACCCTGGGAAGGATGGGTTGTTTCTGCTGACAAGGGAGGGATGTGGTCAACGGGTGTGAGGAATATTTCAACAATCTAGTTACCCTCATGCAGCCATTTGTGTCCTCATGTTCATACTCTTTCACACACTTTATTAATTACCTAAATTTAACAGGCGATCATAGTAATTTTTATATTTAATTATGACTAAATTAAGTACTATGAGACACTGTTTTGAGAATTCACATGTATTAACTTATTTACTCCTCAGGATACCTTATAGAGCAAGTATTATTATTTAAATGAGAAAACTGAAGTACACGGGTAAATTGTCCACAATTACAAAACTGAAAAATAGCTAAACCAGAACCTGAACCAAATCAATCCAGTTCTAAGAGATCCTATATTTAACTCCAAACTAAGGTTCAGAGTTCAGTGGAAATTGTAATTCATAAACTCACAGGATCAAATTTTAATTTAAGCCTTATCATCCCTGAAGACATAATTGATGAGAAATTATTTAAATGAAGTCATAAAAATGATATGATCTACTATCTTTTACTTGGAGCTGATAAATTAGGACTTTGAGCTGCTTATTCCCTTTAAGCTGTCTAGTATGGATAAAGGAACCAGTTCATCATACATTCCTTGGATTTTTCATGTCATTTGTATTTTTTTTACAGAAATGACTTCAGTGAGACATTATTCCAGTTGTCTATACATGGTAATTTAGTTACTTTGCCACTGCATGCTATAGGCAGCTGTGAGTCACATACTTTAATTATACTTTTAAATGACAAGATTCCAAAATAGGCCAGAAAACTGCTAAATTAAATTTGGCCTAAGTCTGGCTCAAAACTTCGAGTCCCTACTTAGCAAACTTGCAAACTTAGTACGTAAACAAACTGCAACCTAACAAGAGTATATACTTGTAATATACAGCTGAGTCTCAGCAGATCACAACACTGGAGCTTCCATCATAGGCTGCCAACTAATCAGACCATACCCAAATAGGCAAACTCTAAACTGTAACCAATGAAGCTATTTTGCACTTCATTTTCATTTCTGTCTATAGATTGTCCTTGCCCACAATTTGAAGCAGAGTTCTCTGAACCTCTTCTGGTTCTGAGGCCTGCCTTTATCATAAATCATTTTTTGCTCAATTAAACTCTGTTAAAATTAATTTGTCTAAGGTTTTTCTTTTAACATAGCCAATCCCAGACTTCCAATAGTACCCTAGGCATCAATTGTTTCTATTTATATCTTCTCCCAATTAATATAGATTTCAGAGTAATTAATTTTAATAAAAATATATCGGTTCTAGAAAACTAAACAGGAAATTAAGCATCCAGCTACCATGCCTAAAACAATGCTCTGAATTTGGCTTGATGGGCTGACTGCAGCCACTGAAGTCATTCAATCACTGGACAAAAGCATTATTGGCCTCTCACTGACACCATCCCATCAATACGACATGAGTGTCAAAATTCCAACTTTTGCCTCTATTGATAGTGTAATCTAAAGTACCTTTGTCTGCAAAATGAATTCCACAGAAATTCTAAATACTCAAGCTGCTGACTTCTGAGTAAAAGTCTCTGGAATTATTGCTGAAGTTTTGGTCAGAGACCTAAAGCTAAAACTACACCTATAAAGTGTCCTCACCAAATAATTGAATATTCTAATTTCTAACATGAGGGGGATAGACATTATAAGAATGTGCCCAAACAAGAACATCAGAAAGTACTGAGCAGTCAGAAAACCTGTCATGATAAATACTCCAAGAAAAAGGATTACATGCTGATCTATTTCTATAGATTCAGAAAAGACATTTGATAATACTCATAATTATGTTATTGGCAAGAAAAATTCCTAAATAAAATAATAACAGGACACTTTATAACAATTAAAAAACATATTTGGTTTAACAAAATAAATGCTAGAATCATGCTTAATTAGAAATACTAGAAGCAGTGCCATTGAGGTTAGAATCTAAATATGTTTTCTGTAATCACCATTGCTCCACACTGTCCTGAAAATCAGAGCCAATATCATTGAGAAAGATAGTAGAATCAGAAATACAGAAAATGGAGAAAAGAGTTATAATAATTATTATTTACTGATAATTTTTCAATAATTAGAAAATTCAAGAAGAGTAACTGAAACACTATAAAAATATAAGAGACTACAGGAAGCTGGCTGGTTAAAAAATAATATATTCAGAAGTCAATAACATTCTCATATAGAAACATTCACCAATTAGAAGATAAAACAAAAACTATTTATAATACTAAAATAAAAAAGTGAAAAAAACATGAATAAATGTAACTGGAATTACACGTGTATATAAAATAACTTTTAAAACTTTTAAAATTTCCCTACATTAATAGAGGTGAACAAAGACAAACATAAAATAGGTTCACAGATGGGGAGATTCAAAATCATAAAATGCCAATGCTCCCTATGTTAATCAACATATCTAATATAAAATAAAAATGTCAAATAAAAGTGACAGAGTTTTTGACAACAAATGCTGATTCTACAAGGAAATTCTACAAGGAAAACAGAACCAAGTAAATATATCCAGGCAAATTTTGAAAATTAAGAAAAACAAAGCAACGCCACTAATAACAGACAAAACATATTATAATGCTATAGTAATTAAGTCATATGACAATAGTACATGAATAGACAAATAACTAAAAATGAAAGTTTTTGAATATTTTCAGATGCATGAAGACATTTAATGTCTGATAAAGGTGATGTTTATGATTAATGGGAAATAATGGAATTTTCAAAAAATAAAAAAAAAACTATGTCAGCCCTTCTGGGTATTAATCTAACAGAAAGGATACTGTGGATCCTTACCTCAACCCAAAACATAGATACATTCCAATTACATTAAAGCCATGTTGAGAAGGAGAGCAAGAAGATGAAGAAGGAAGAGGAGAAGGAAAAAAGAAGATGAGGAGGAAGAAAAGAAGGAGCAAGCAAGGAGGAGGAAAAAGGAAAGGAAGAGAAGAAAGTGGTGAAGAAACTAAAGAAAAAGGAACCATGAAAAACATTTAATTTTAGAATTTGGAAGTCTTTTTATTCAAGACAATAGTGAATAAAAACTCCTTTGGCCAGCATCACTCCAGGCCCCTTCCCTCCAACAACCCCAGCCTCTGATAACCACTATTCTACTATTGACTTCTATGAGATCAACTTTTTTTTTTAGATTGCACATATGAGTGAGATCATTCAGAAAGGCAAATACAGAAAGGTATTTGCCTTTCTGTGTTTGGATTAGTTCAACAAACCTAATGTCCTTCAGGATAATCCATGTTGTTGTAAATGGCAGGTTTTCATTCTTTTTTAGGGCTGGATAGCATTCCCTTGTGTAAGTATACCACATTTTCTTTATTCATTTGTTGATGGATAAGTACGTGAAGTAATACATTTGCTAATTAGCTAGATTTGACCATTTCGCAATGCATCAAAACATCATGTTGTACATGATAAAAAACATACAATGCTGCCAATTAAAAATTAAAATAGAAATTCCAGGAACTCTAAGATTGAAAAATTCATTGTATAAATTTTAAAAACAACAAAAAAATTGTACCACGATACATGAAGTAAAAGACAAAAGCAAACTGAAAAAAATATTTACAATATTTCATTAAAAGATAAATAAATACAAACCAATAAAAAGGAGAAAAAGAAAGCTCTTATATACAATGATACTTAATTTCACCTGTCAAAAAGAAATGCAATTAGTTATTTTGAAGTATATCATAACTTATTGTTGATTATAATCACTTTGTTGTGCTAGCAAATATTGTTCATTGTGTTTAACTATCTAACTATATTTTTGCACACATTAACCATCCATACCTTATCCTATTATGTACCAATAATAATTAGAAATAAAAATATTTTAAGAGAAGTGCATATTAAAATTAATCTGAAATATATATTTTAGTCATTAGAGTAGCCAGAAATCTAATCATTTGGTAACATATAAAATGAGAATTAAGTTCTCCCATACATTACTGTTATTGTCTCATGGTATAATATCCATGGAAAACAGTGTGACAAAATTTACAAAAAAACCCAATCACATATTGTTTCGTTTGAGCCAGAAATAGTTCTGGGTATTTATTGACTATGTATATATTTGCATATAAATGAATTACATGGACTAAGGACTTCCAAAAATTTCTTTGAGATTTTGAGGACATGAAAGAGAACTATATAGAGTTAATTGATAGGAAGATTTAAGGGCAAAAAAAAAAAAGAAGAGATATTAATTCTTAGTCTGTCAATTTAAAGTGAGTGAAGTGATATTGAATATCACCTACCAGAACAAAATAAAACATATGAAAATATAGACAGTTTCATAAGAAAAAATTCTTATACCCACCATCCAGCTTTAACAAATCATGTGACTGTATGTAGCAACAGTTTGTTCTTTTTCACTGCTTTGAGCTATTTTCTTGTTTCACTATATTATATATGTTGTGTATAAACGTGTGGGTATACACCCGGGATTGAAATAGCTTTAGGAAATATTGCCTTTGGTATACAAATCTTTGGTAGATACTGGCATCACCATTACCTTTACTTGTGACCATGTGTCTATATGTCTCTGTGTCTCTGATTTCTCCTCTGCAAAACGGGGGGTAACAGTACTTACCTTATGAAGTTTATATGAGGATTCGAGGAAAGAGTACATGTGAACAACATAGAGCAATGTCTGGCACAGAGTAATTGCATAATATTCATTGAATACCATCATCACCTTGTGTGAAATTGTTCTATAATTCTTTACAATGTAAATGTATAATTATAATTATAATTATACAATGTATAATTCTTTACAATGTAAAGTTCCACAGAACTTGAAAATAGAAAAGAAAACATTTTAGCATATTCTCTCTTATTACAATCAGATCGTTTTGAAAAAGGAAAGCCTTTGTAATATATTAGTTTCTTATCTTTCTATGGAACAATGTGGCACTTCCATTCATTTTATTAATATTTTTTTTTTAAATAAAAAATAAAATTGTGTATATATGTGGTGGATAACATTTCTGGGCTCAAGCAATTCTCCAACCTCAGCCTCCAGAGTAGCTGGGGTGACAGGTGCACACCACCACACCTGGTTAATTATTTAAAAAAATTTTTTAGCTCTATCCAGGAGAACACAAGAGGTGCTATATCACCATTGTTTCTTAAAGCTGAATAGTAATCCACGGTATACATATACCACATTTTATTAATCCACTATGTATTGATGGACACTTGGGTTGTTTCCACATCTTTGCAATTGTGAATTGTGCTGCTATAAACATTCGGGTGCAGATGTCTTTTTTATAGAGTGTCATTTGATCTTTTAGGTAGATGCCCAGTAATGGGATTGCTGGATCAAATGGTAATTGTACTTGTATCTCTTTAAGTTATCGCCATATTGCTTTCCACAGAGGTTGCAGTAGTTTGCAGTCTCACCAGCAGTGTATGAGTGTTCAGTGAGAAAGTATAAATCACTCACAATCCCATTAACCATAGAGACATCGTTAACATTTTGGAGTACTTTCTATTAGTGTTTTTACCCCCACCTCTAATATTTTTGGGAAAAATCTTGTTTAGTAAATAATTTTTGGTAACTAATTTTTACATTTATACTTAAATTGTTTAATATTAGAATGTAATGCAAGATGTATTGAAATAAAATTTGAGATTAAAAAAAAAATTTTTTAGTGACAGAGTCTCGCTATGTTGCCCAGGCTGGTCTCAAACTCCAGGCCTCAAGCAATCCTTATGCCTCAGCCTTCCCAGTTGCTGGGATTACAGCCACTGCGCCCAGCTCAGGATGCTTTACTAGATGCATACAAATGAGACTAGCTAAATAAAGATAATTACCTCTCATACTTATTTGTGTGTGTGTGTGTGTGTGTGTGTGTGTACTGAGTGTACCTAAAATCTATTCTTTAAGCAAGTTCCAATATACAATATGTTGTTTTTTAACTAGAATTACCATGTTTTACAATAGATCTATTGAACTTATTTCTTCTAATTGATTTATTTTTATCTTTTAACCAACATCTACACAATACCCTCACCCTCTAGCCTCTAATAATCATCATTGTATTCCCCACTTATTTTTCGAATTACAAGAGCTTATGGCTCTATTTTAACATGCTATAGGAGGCCAAGCCTTCTAGTAGGTTATATGATAATTTTCTCAGGCAATCCCCAAGGAAGGCTAATATTACAGAGATCCTATCTCTCCCATCTCTGTTGTTACTTGCCACCTTAGCCAGCCATTATGCTTAAGAACACAGATCTACTCACAGGCAACTCAACTTTTTTCCATCGTGATATGACTCCTTCAGGATGCAATGATTTTCTCTGATTTCTAATACACTTAATTGTGTTCTATGAATTTTACTAACCCATCAAATAATATTTGGAATGCAGCCACACACTAGAAAAAGAAAAAAAAATAGGTAGTGATTGATGAGATTACTACTTATTTAACTTTTATTTTATTTTTGAGCACCTATTAGTGTGTGGCATTTTGCCACCTGTTGTTGAAAATCGTAAGGTAAATAAATGTAGTCTCTGTATCTTTTCTTAAATTGCATTTCAGAATATTACAGGGTACAAGCACTTTGGTTACATATATTGCCTTTCCACCACCTGAGTCAGAGATACAAGTGTGCCCATAGCCCAGAAAGTGCTCACTGCACCCATTACGTGTGAATTTACCCATCCCCTCCTCCCTCCTCCCACCTGCCCAACACCTGACGAATGTTACTACCATATGTGCACATAAGTGTCGATCAGTTAGTGCCAATTTAAAGGTGAGTACATGTAGTGATTGTTTTTCCATTCTTGGGATTCTTCACTTAGAAGAATGGGCTCCAGCCCCATCCAGGATAATACAGAAGGTGTTAGTTCACCACTGTATATACATATACCACATTCTGTTAATCCACTCACGTATTGATGGGCACTTGGGTTGTTTTCACATCTTTGCAATTGTCAGTTGCGCTGCTATAGACATTCGAGTGCAGATGTCTTTATTATAGATGTCTTTTGACCTTTGGCTAGATACCCGGTAGTGGGATTCCTGGATCAAGTGGTAGTTCTACTTTCAGTTCTTTGAGGTATCTCCATATTACTTTCCATAAAGTTTGTACTAGTTTGCAGTCCCACCAGCAGTGTATGAGTGTTCCTATCTCTCCACATCCACACAGCAATATTTGTTCTTTTGGGACTTTTTTATAAAAACCATTCTCACTGGAGTTTAGTGATATCTCATTGTGGTTTTGATATGCATTTCCCTGGTTACTATAGCTTTGTAGTATAGCTTGAAGTCTGGTAGACTCCTAATTTGTTCTTTTTGCTCAAGATTGCTTTGGCTATATGGGCTCTTCTCTGGTTCCATATGAAACAGAATTATTTTTTCTAGGTCTGCAAAAAACCATGTTGGTATTTTAATAGGGATTGCATTGAATCCGTAGATCACTTTAGGTAGTATAGACATTTTAACAATACTGATTCTGCCATCCATGAGCATGATATGGTTTTCCACCTATTTACATCCTCTGAAATTTCTTTTGCAGTGTTTTTTCCGAAGGGTCTTACCATTTTCCGAAAGTCACACAAGAGTTCAAACAGAATACTAATTTCTGAGTAGTCTAGAGTAATGACTCTTTGAAATAATATTTTCTTCCTCTATCACCTTAAACAATTTGATCTATTAAAATACATATTACACAATAATATGAATAGAAAAATGTTTTCCAATCTATTAGCGTCTTGCAGAATAGTGTTACAAGGGAAAATATGAACCTCGAGATTTACTTTAGTTATTTTTCCCATGCTCTTAATTTCAGATCAGTAGCAAGAACATTAAGAGGAAGTGAAGCAGTGAGCTGTATGGATCATGAAAAAATATTAAATGATAAATAAGGGGTATATCAGGCAAGGCATGTGTTAATAGTGAGTGATAAGATTTGTAAAAAAAAAATCTGATGATACAACAAAAAACTACTTAGAGAAAACACTACAGGGCAAATTTAACTTGCTGTGAAGCTATGAGGTGGGTATGCTAAATGTTGAATCTAGGTCTATTGGATGCTGAAATCCATCATTCTTAAGAAAAGGACAGGGAGCTTAATTGTAGCCTAGTCTTAATCCTGTACCTTAGTGGACTTTCTTGAATCTTTCTATTAATAAAATCCTCACCTGCCATACATTCTCCAGCCTTTTCTTAGAATGGTTTGCTTAGGGAGATGCTTAATGCCATCAATAATCCCTTGATTTTTGTGTGTTTCTCTCACAAATGCTGATTTTAATTCCATATTCTAAGCATTGAATCTTGTAAGATTGTACCAATTTTGAAACAAAGATTTGTTATATATTCAGTTTCTGTCCCTACCTTCAACCTGAGTGGATGACAAGGAAAGCCTGGACCTAAATGTTTCTTTATCTCACCCTTTTAATTCTTCCTTAAACAAAATGTTACGTCCCTTATGTTTCATGCACAGGAGGAATAAGAAAAGTCAAATTTAATGGTCAAATACTAGAGTAGTCTTTTTTTTACCAGAAAAAGAAATAAAGCCCAGTATAATTAGTTTCTTTCCCAAGGTAACTTTAAATTTAGACAATAAATTAATACATAAGTGAATGAATAAAAGAATTTAAAATCAGTCCCTCTTTTACTATTTAAGAGATGAATAAAACTGTGTCATTTTATCACACAGTATCATTTCTTCTTCTATCATAGAATGTTAATGTAGAGTTTCCTAAAACTATTATAATGAATTTTAATAAAAGTCATTTTATAGAGAAAATTTGTGATTATATTTTTCTATAAATACTGATTTTGAAGATGAAATATAATACTATCTATTTTCTCTTTTTATTTCTTTTACCTGTGTTGATATCAATAAAATGTAACCCAACCCAAATAACCTCCTCACTGAGGGATTGGAGTTTTGACATATCATATGGTATTAACTGGGTAAATAATGCTTGTCTCTTTAGAGTGTAACAATTCAAACTGCTTTGGTGAATTGTAGATTTTAATACCACTTCCAGTCAGTTTCTTTGCTCAAGAGGAAAAAAATTGATTTTCCAATATATGTGAAGTATGCTGCTTGGCGGAGAAAAACTCGTTAAAAATGACAGTAGCTGTGAAAAGCTGAAGAGAACATGTGTGAGAGAGAACGGCAATTTATTTTACCTTGGAAACTGATTTAAACAGGATGTATTGTATTAAAAAATCAGACCTTCTTTCAAAAGTTCTAGATACGTAAAAAAGGGATACAAGTGTAAAATGCCAAACTGTGTTTGCCAAAGTAAAACTAGGGACTAGTTATTGAATAAATTTTGCCCAAGTTTATCAAAAGGAAGTAAGAAAATATTTCTACCCTTTAGGAAATTATGAGCATATATATTTTTATTAGCAGTGAAAGACTAAAATGTCTTATGATATTTCCAGATTAATAATTAATTTAAATGTTTCCACTTAATTACTTCAACTATTTTTCTTTATAAACTGACTTATCTCTTGTGTAGATAGTGAATAGTTGCAAGTACTGGTTTGAGGGTCAAGCAGAACTCAGTTTGAATGTTTGTCTTGGCATTTCTAAATGTACAAGTAAATTTCTTGAGCTCTCTATGCCTCAGTAATATAGTCATAATAATAGCTCCCATCTCAAACAATTATTGTAAGAATAGAGATATATATGCAAAACTTTTAGTAGAGTTCCAGCAAATGATAACCATATTAAACATTTAATATATGACAAGGATATGTATGATAATGATGATAAGTCACACTATAGTGGGCTCTCTCTATAAATATATTATACATTATAATATTATATATACACACACATATGTGTGTACATAATGGTGACTCAACACTACAGTATAAGTACAATGGGGTCTCCGTATCTGTGGGTTACACATCTGTGGATTCAACCAACCAGGCATCAAAAATATTTTTAAAATAAAATAGAATAATGGTTGCCTCTATACTGAATATGTACAGACTTTTTTTGTTGTTGTTATTTCCTGAATATACAGGATAGCCACTATTTAAATATCATTTGCATTGTATTAGATATTGTGAGTAATCTAGAGAAGATTTAATGTGTAAGGGAGGAGAGCATAGATAATATGCATATACAAGTCCATTTTTATAAGGGAGTTGAGCATCTGTAGATTTTGGTATTTTCAGGGTGTCTTGGAACCAATCCACCGTGTATATTCAGAGATGACTGTATATATTTCACATGTTCAGTGCATTTGCAGTGCACCATACACTAAAAAACAGTAACAATGCTTTATCACGTATTGAAGACTTACCATGTGCTAGGTTATGTTCTAAGGGATTTAGAATGTTAATTAGGAATCTCAATATACCAATGAAATAAGTTATCACTGTTAGCGTCTATTTACAAGTACAGAAAGTGAGACACGGGGCAGTTAAGAACTGCACTCTAAGCCACACAATCAATACATCGAGTACAGAGATGGCATTATATGCTATCTGGCTTCTAGCACATATAGTCTTAAACAATATTCTCTGTTGCTTTTCATGAAGCAATTTGAACCTTGAACCCACAAGAATTACATCAGAAGGAATCAGAGGCACTTTCTCTGTCTATTTGGTTTTCTCCAAATGAGATTTGATTGGCATTTGTCTCACAAAGGTGGCAAATATAGATTGAAAATCATGTATCTCTAAGGTGGTGCCTTTGAAAAACACTAGTGAATGTTGTTAAAGAAATGGTGTGGCCAGCTGCTCTTCATTTTTCCTTTCCAAAAAGCATTTAGTGATCTACAATTGAGTAATAATTTCAGAACATAAAGAGGGACAATTGAGTTTTCTAGCTTTTATCTTAAATAGCTGCCTAAGAGACCTGTTTCTAGCACAGAAGCCCAACCTTGAGCAATGGAAAATAAATTCATTTTATGGATAAAATAAAGGTTTTAAAATGACTTTTGATCATGTGAAAGGCTTACACAAATGATTATAGAATTCCAAAAGGAATTTCTAAGGCTTGAATTCTGAGGATAAAGCCTTGCTAAGCGTCATTGTTTGGACAATTCAGCACTGCCTGTGCTTTTGTGAAGAGTTAAATTATTTATCTAAACACTTTATAACTTTTACCCTTTAGTTATAGAAATTTCAAGAGAATAGATTACCAAGCTAATGTAATTTTCATCATTATACACATCACACAAAAATTTAAGGTTTTATAGGAATTTTAGATTTCAAATTTTTCTACATTATTAATGTTTTAGGTAAGTGCGCAACAGTTAATCCAATTTCCAGTTAGTATTTTTCACTTATCGAATATTTAAAGTAGAAATAAATATATTTTAAAGCATTTATCAAATGATAAACTATCCTTTGTCCAATGAATATTGTTCTGAACATGCGGAATATTTACTTGTAAAGTATTCTTTGATTTTCTGAACTCTTTATGTAAGCAAAGACTGAATTATGTTCATTATATCAGAGTGCTGTGATTTGAGTATTTGTAGGCTAAAAATTATGAGAACGCCCCTTGAGCAATCTTTGCCCATAAGCATGCTTTCCATTTAATATTCTTTTTACAGTTTTCTATTTTATGTATTCCTCACAACAAATAGTGTCCAATAGGTGCATGCAATAATATAGTAAAAGAGGAAGAAAAATTACCTGGCATTAAGTTTTAGGGCCTGATCCATTTTTAGGAATTTGAATTTCAATTTTTTTGTCCAAACATAGGTCATTTTTCCATTATTTTGTAGTTTATGGCTGCTTAGTGGAGTCATGGCCTTCTGACTTTTTGGATCTTTCTATTGCGTATCTCTATTTTGATAGGAAATCACATGTATGTTATGTTCAAACAGATAAATCAAAGCAGCGTTAATGTCCATAAATATTGACTAATTGTTGAACATTTATTAATCTAGTCCTTTATTCTAATTGGTTTAAAAATATCTCTATGTCCTTATGTCAATAACTCTTCTCATTTAAAATATTTTCTATTGTCCTGTTATCAATGTTATACATTTAGTTATCACAATTATCCCGCAACATGTAGGTAGAGTAAAGAAATGTAGAAAAGTGATTTGTCCTTTTACAAACACACATTTTATTCTGTTGGCAGATGTAGGACTACAGACCAACTTTCTTCACTCATCCTCTCTTCAATTAGTCTAAAATTTTTAAGAAAATTTGAGAACAAAAAGGGGTTTTGAAAAAAAGAAATGTAGTAGGACGAATGTATTTTATTTATACATACATACATATATAAATGTGTTTATAAATAAGACATACATACATACAGAGATAAAAATATCCAATCAAATAAAGGTCATTTCAATACTTATTAAGATTTGTTATATTTTTAAAATACAAAATATCAATACATTTAATAATATTAACAAAACATTTTTCACAACCATTCAACTTCTGTGTACTGAGACACAAGACAGAATCTTGAAAATGACTGACACATTGTTTTTCCTGTGTCCTCCAACCATGAATCTGTCATATTTATTCCTGTTCAAAAAAGGTGACAGCAGATGAGAAGAAATTGAATGGCCCTGTAAGAAAATAAAACACGTGACAAATGCCATATGGCTTCCCCCACATAACCGTGTTGAATTTATTTAGAAAAGAATATCAAAAAAGACAGTAAAGTAAAAAATTATTTTAGAAATGGCCTTAAATTTCAAACAAATGTATAACAAGTATCATTTAGCATTTACTGACCCAATAAAATTCAGAGCAATAAATTATAAACTAGATATAACATAATGATATAGAAAAATTGTATGATAAAATTTTACATTGAGGAAAAATTAAACTTATTCAAAAGCAGAGAGACAAAAATAATATACCACAGTATGCCTGTTGACTAAATAAATAAATTCTCAACTCATGGGCAATTATCTGTCTGCCTACCCTCTCCTAAATCTAAATTATTTTGAGTCAGGTCAAATAATTCATACTTTCATATTTAAAAATATTCTAGCATGTTTCCCTAAAACTCAAGTATTATTTTAACTACAATAAAATGTAATCATTCAATATAAAAATAATAAAACAAAATGTCATTTAATATGTTACTAAATCGAAGGGGAAGCATTTTATAAAGTTGATATTATCTTGATACCAGAACTAGACCAACGCAGTTAAAAAATGAAGCCCACTATTCCTTATGAATATAGACACACAAATCCCTAACAAAACATGCAATGTTATGTGTGTGTATGTGTGTGCGTGCGTGTGTGTGTGTGTGTGTGTGTGTGTATTGTCACCGAAAGGTGTTTATTCCAATGATACAAGGCTGGTTTAAGTTTGAAAATCAGTCAATATAATCCACTATATTAGGCTAAAGAAGAAAAATCGTATGATGATTTCAATGATGCAGAAAAATAATTTGATCAAATTCAACATCCAATCAAGATAAAACCTCTCAGGAAAAAAAAATAGGGATAGAGGGGAACATCTTCAATTTGCTTTAAAAAAATATCTATAAAAAGACTATATCTAACATTACAGTTAATGGTAAAAGACTGAACGTCTTCCCCTAAGACTGGAAACATGACAAGGATATCTGTCCAAACTACTCTTATTTGACATGATGCTGATTCCTCTAGTCAGTAAAATAGAATAAGGAAATAAAATAAAAGGCATACGAATTTTAAAGAAAGAAATAAATATGTTCCCATTATCAGATGGCACATTTTTCTATTTAGAAGATCCTAAACAATTGAACAAAAATATTTACAACTATTAACAATTAAGGAGTTTAAGCAGGTCACAGGATACAAGATAAATATACACAAATCAATCTCATTTCTATATATTAGCAATGAACACGTGGACACTTAAAATAAATAGAAAATATAAATAACACCAGAAATTAAATACTTAGGTACAAATGCAATAGGATGACGTATACGCAGAATACTGCAAACTGCTAAAAAAGAAATCAAAAAGAACTAAATAAAATGGGGATATATCATGATCACGGAATCAGGAATTTAATATTCTTACATAGGTGGGAGGGGGGAGGAGGATGAGTAAATTCACACCTAACAGATACAGTGCACACTAACTAGGTGAAGGGAACACTTATAACTTTGACTCAAACTATACAAAAGCAAATTTTGCAACCAAAATGTGTGTACCACTGTAAAATTCTTAAATTAAAAAAAAAATAAACGTCGATTCTTCCAAATATGTCCTATAAAATTTGTGAAATAATAATTGAAACATCCAAAAACTATTAATAGATATTGACAATGTAATTCTAAAATTTCTATGTAAAGGCTAAAGACATAGTATGGCTGTCACTATATAGTTAATAACACATTGTATAATTGAATATTGCTGAAAGATCTCAAATGTTCTCACCAGAAAACATTGTAAGTATGTGAGATGATGGATATGATCATTAGCTTGATTTTTTCATTTAATAGTGCATACTAATATAAAACAGCACATTGTACACCATAAATATATAAAAGTTTTTTGTAATTATAATTTAGTAAAGATGAGAAAAATAAATAAAATTCAAAAAATAAAGCAATGAACTTATTTTGTAAAAAGACTTTTTTTGTTTAGCATTGATAGTTGCTTCAGAAATGTTCAGAAGTTTTGTCTCCCAATGACATTTTTCAAATAGAGAATTTTTTTTATAAAAAAGAATTTCATTGTGAAAACTGTCATTCTTTTTTCCATCGTTTTCTCTCTTTCTCTTTTATTTCTCTCTTTCATACTACTTTATGATTCTCTGCTTTCTCCAGAATAATTTCTCTGTTTAGACCTCATTTCCCTATAGAAAATTATGTGTGTGTATATACATGTATGTGTGCACACACACACACACAGATACATACATATATGTATTCCTGATGTAGTTGCTTGAGAAAATGGCTTGATTATATGTCCTATTACACTTTCAAGATTTATTAAGAACCTCATAGGATTTTGTGTTATTTTTTACCAATGTTTACTATTGCTATATTAGAAATGAAAATAAAGATATTTTTGAAGGTCAAAATATTAACATATTCATGTATTTTAAATAGCAATAATTCATACATTACATATATACATACTTACAAATCCAAACCTGAATAAACAAACCATATATTTTAGTGAAAAATAAATATATTTTCCAAAACCAAAAGATAATAAAACTGTTACTGCCTTAAAATATTTTTCTTTTTTTTTTTTTAAACAAATCCTTCCACATTTGGCTTAATAGAAAACCACTAATTCTCATAGAAGTGTCTGTATTGAATTTGCTGGAATATATTGTTTTGGTTGAGTATACAAAGAACATCAGGCTGCAAAAAGTTATACAGTTAGAAAAGTATAGGCTGTATCAGTAGCTTGTCCAGATATGTGGATATACTTTGATATTACACACAATTTGCCAAGTGGTCAATTATTACTGGTTATTAGAGAAAGGGAACTGAAAATATTGATTAAATTTTATTATCTATTATTTTCTAACCTTTGGTCTATCTTGCACTTTGAATCATCTTTAACCTACATGTTATGGTCCAATATCATTCATTGGTCATTTGGAAAATAGTAATTTACTAAGTTGTGCATATATGAGTAATACTTTTATTGAATAACGAATATTTGATAATATATTTCATATTAATTATAAAATGCATTGACATGTTTCATAATTCAATCCAAAATAATCACATTTGTTTGAATCACGGATGATCTCATTTTAAATCAATTTAAGAATTGATAAGCTTTCCAGCAAACAATGCCATATATGTTTTCCAAAATTTTAATTTTCACTCGAACGCTCTAATTTTATTATTGGCAACAAAGAGTGTCCATTATTTACCTGGAAGCAGTACACTTAAGTCATTTTCTAGAAAATATCTGGCAAATTATAAATCTAAATAAACATATGCAAAAATAAGCAAACAAACAAATCCAGTTAATTTGTCTAACAACTCAAACAATTGCATAAGTGTTTTCCCTCCAGACAAAAAGAAGTGCTTTATGTGCTTCTTCCCATTTACTTTCGCAGATTTTTAAAAAGACCTTCACAGTGATTTATTATTCAGTAAGATTATATTTTGTTCTAAAAGAAAGAAGGGGCCAGGGGCGGTGGTTTAGGCCTGTAATCCTAGCACTCTGAGAGGGTGAGACGGGAGGATTGCTTGAGCTCAGGAGTTGGAGACCAGCCTGAGCAAGAGTGAGACCCTGTCTCTACTAAAAACAGAAAAAATTAGCAGGTCGTGGTGATACACACCTGTAGGTACAGCTGCTTGGGAGGCTGAGGCAGAAGAATCACTGGAGCCCAGGAGTTTGAGGTTGTGAGCTAGGCTGATGCCAGGGCACTCTTGGGCACTCTTGCCCACGCGACAGAGAGAGACTCTCTCAAAAAAAAAAAAAGAAAGAAAGAAGGAAAGTAGAAGACTATGAAGTTTGTATCCTTCCAGTTTTTTATTAGCCTTATTATTAATATTTTATTGTATGATATATATTTATAAATGTACATATCTAATTTTTCAGCATGCAATTTTTTATATTTGTTCTAATTTCACTTATGTGATACATTTTGTCAAATAAACTACCTAAGTTAGGACAAGAAGAAGTTCAAAAACTGTAGGAAATTTCTCTTCTACTTTTGATTATAACTTAGAGTGATAAATAAGTTTTACTGCATTTTTATTATCCAGTTAAACCATTGCTTGTAAGTCAACTATTTTGACTGAATATTGCTTTTCTTGTTAATTACATGGATGAACTGTGTGGCCATATTCTATAATAGGAAATGCAAAAATAAAAAGGCAGCATGGTATTAATTTTAGGGTTCACTAATCAATAAATAAAGATGTCTCTTAGGGTATTTTGACTACACATACATACCTATACACACATAAAGACACCTTTAAAACTAAAAAGAGTATTAATACACCAAAAGTCTGAATTTTCTTATTTACATTAGTGTGTGTTCTTGCATGTGATTACCATCTGCCTGCTCAACTAAATCAGAGACTATGAATTCACCATTAGTTTACAAAACCCAGTAATTATAGAGTATATGACCAGGCCTCTTGGTTTATATATATTTCACAGATGAAGGAACATACACACTTAATTGCAGGGAGATGACTTGCCCAAGGATACAGAATATTTTCTCTATTTATACTTGTCACCACACTGGATTAGAATATTGTTCATAATTCTGTTTTGAATATTTCACTACAAATTTATTCTAACTTATTTAAATTATATTTGAATGTTTGATTATTGAAGAAATTGTAAAAATTGCTGTGAAACAGGACAAAAAGAAAAGTTTCTTGGCATTTTGTCACACTTTTTTGTTATTTCATTATTTAAGACATATTAATTTCTATTTTCATCAGTGACTTTTAAAGAGGCAAAATTTAAAGATTCTGGATTTATGTTTTTTAGAAAATAACTTTTAACATTGAAAGTATATATTATCATTCAAAATCAGTTTTCTCTACTAGGTAGATCTAAAAAAATAAGCCTAGTCCTTTCATATCATGAAATCTCTTCAGATTTTTTTAGCATTTCGAGGCTAGAAGTTGCAAACTAGTTTTTTAAAATTATGTAATGATATTCTTTTCACAGATGTTAATAAATATTTTGTGCTGTTAAATTAAAATTTGCTATTATAGTTAACCTTTTTCAGTAGGACCTAATTTGGGGGGATCAATTTCTATTAAATTTATTTGTTTTCAAATTATTATTTCGACATTAAACAGATTTCTTTTCCTGCATATTGGAAAATATTTAGACTGCAATTTAAAAGTAATGCTTCACAGTATATACTTCTAGTCATGAATTTAATAATATTATTCATATTTTAATTATAAGTAGTAACTGATTTTTTTCTGTTCAAATATTTCTGATTCTCACACTACATGAATTTTCATAACTTTTGGTAAGCGTGAATATAATCAAAGTAATTTTTGGCAAATGTGAACTGTGATGAAGAAAATGACTAAATATAAATTCTAACCTATTAAGACATAAATTATATACAAGTTTATATAAATATGTATACACACACATACATAAATAAAATATATATCTATGTATTTGATTGATGGTTGCCAAAACATGAAACAATATCTGAATCAGTCATGTTTTTCTCATTTTATAATTTTGAAATAAATTTCTAAATTTTAAGATAGAGATCAAATCAGCCATTCTCACTCTAGGTTGCTGAAATTAAAAAAATACATGGCTCTGGAATTCAGTTGCATATTTGTCTGTTCCATAGAGCTCTAATCTCATAATTGACCCCATTCATTATAAGTTTTATAATCCAGATGATGAAAATTAAAAAACAAATTATTTTTTTTATTTTGTGACTGAAAGCTTCAAAGTGGGTCCTTTCAATAGTAGTTACATTAAAAATTCATGCCACAATAAAAGAACATTCCTAATTCAGGAATACTGTGGTTTTTCTATAAATATTATTATTTTTTTATTCAGGATATTATGGGGATACAAACATTTTGGTTACATGTAATGTGTTTGCCCTGCTCAAGTAGTTGTTTGTTTTCATATATTTACTTTATTAATTTCTCATGTTAGCAACATGGATGACCAGGGCAATATGTATGCACGTGTGTGTGTGTGTGTGTGTGTGTGTGTGTCTGTGTGTATGTAATGTGTAAAACATTTATATGCCTTTTGCACATTACATTGTATGGAAATTTACACTGTTATACATTTTATTATATATAACTATACATTATAGTACAATTATAAACATTACATATTTTGTATGAATTTTACATTTTTATTCATAATGATTTGGTTAGTACTGTTGAATGGTACTGTTTGTGAGTAGTTTTAACCATTCAATTAAAATTATAATTCTTCCATATTGCATTTATACTACACTTATCCCATAGGATTTCAATAATTATATTGAAAGTTTATATATCTAAAACATTAATAATTAAATCCTTTCATGGAAGGACATGGAGAACAAAAATGTTTCTGGAAACTTCTATAGGATAAATATGAATGTTTGAAATTCATTTTGTACTTTTCACTGAAATGTACATATGTGAAATAATATTGACACTTTTTCTAAAAATTTTTATTTGCAATCCATATATTTCATCATATTAGGAGGAACTCAATAAATATTGATTGGTTATTTAAAATTATATGTTCTCCAGGTCCAGATGAAATCATATGGAATATATTTCTAACCATTTTAGAAAATTAAATTTAGAACATATGATTTCTTTCATGCTAATTAATATTTTTCTCTTAAGTTAGCCTCTGATTTTTTTTAAAGTAGAAACTGAACTTACAATATTTTAAAAATTGAATTCAATATATAAATTCTGATTTGATGTTATCTAGGGTAATATATTAGAATTTACTTCACAGAGATATCACTCAGAAAAATATTATCATTAATATTTTATTATTAAATTTATAAAATTGTAGAAACCTTCAAAGTTATTAATACTTTAAATTGTCTTGAAAAACCACTTGGACATCAACAATAGCTTAAGTTTGATGACAATAAAAAATTAACAAATGTGGAAATAAACATAGGAGGAATGAAATTTTAAAAAGAAAATAAACAAATAAATAAATAAATTGGAAAAAAAAAGAAAATACTATCTTTTCTGATTACACTGTAGAGCTCTAACCCCTCAGAAACTGTCTTATATTTCTGTATTGGACCAAACAGGACTGTTACTCCATTACTCCTCATTTGTGCAAAGTGACCCCTAAATGGTGCAATGTACAGAGATTTCAGTGTGGACTTTTCATCATGATTTTTGCAAATACTTCAGTCTTATGCCTTGTAAAATTTTATCATCCCTTATGTACCTATATCCATTTCTTCTCCAATTTACAAAAGCACTCCAGAATATCATGTAACCTGAAAATGCTTGTTTGATAAATTTCATATATAGTTATAAATAATATTGTTTAAATGTATATAACATGTATGTATGTCTTGTTCAATAAACTTTAAATATATTGCTTATTTTTCTTTAATTTGTCCTCATCCTAGGTTTCAGATATTTAAGGAGAATATACAATTCCTGGAAGAATAATGATTTGAAGTTTACACACTATGAAGAAATTATGCAACTTGATTTTATTTTTGGAAGACATTTAAACATTTTGTTGATAAAGTTTTTAGAAAATAATTAAGTTAAATTATTTAGCATCTATGAATCTAATTGTAGTATTTTATATATATTACTCTAATAATACTACAACACAAACTTAACTAATGATTGCAATAGTGAAGTAAGCCTTGATGATACGAAGACGCACAATCTTATTTCATGAACAAAGCAACCAACAGTAATGGTGTCTACCATGCACTGAACACAGAGGAAGTAATTTTAGCAGGTTCACCTTGCCCTTATAAAGAATTTAACCACAGAATGAATTACAGGATCAACACTCCATTTTCCTTGGGAACATTGCTACTCTCCTGTCCACATTACTACCTGGTTTACCACAACAAAAATTCTAAATGACAAATTTCTCCAATGGAGAAATTTTCAACATTCTTTTAATAACATAATCAAATAATTATTATTGAAGATCAAAGAAATCCTTTAAAGCATTTCAATTATTTGAATGGCGGTTGATATAGTAAGCTAAATATTGTATATGTGCAGAGGCAATTTTTGTTTTCTTTCTGAAATCTTCATGTACAACTTTTCTTTTATCCAGTCACTTAGGCACTTGCTACATGGCATAAATTTAGTGGATATTTTATATTCTCATTATGAGGAAAGTTGATTTTCCACATTATTGAATTGGAAATCACTCATCTAAAGAGAGATCATCTGTGCATTAGCCAGCATAACTTTATTTTATTGCACTTGATATACATGAGGGAGTGAAGTGATCATGGTTAGTATCATTAAACAGACGGCAGTGAATTTTCCTTTATTCTTTATAACTCAGAAGGAGTGCCCTTTTTTATTCTACTTGAAAATTAAGTTTAAACTAAAGAATAGCTAAGAGTCAATTTCATGGTTTTCCACTTTGACTTAGAGTATGAAACTTTACTGATAGCCATCATTTCATTACCAGTAAGAACAAGACAGATGAATTTAAAATATCTCAATATCTAAAAACAGGCATGGTGATAAGGCCACACAAACACAAAAAACACAACTGAATGAATTAAATATTAAACAGCACTATACCTTTCCAGTACATAAGTAATCTATGGCTGTTTTTAAGCCTGGACGATCGCAAGTCTATTTTCTTGGAGGGCTACATAGTACGGATACTTAGGTTGTAGTCTGTATTATAATTACAATTGCCTTTTCATTATTTAATGCATTTTATGTTCTCTAATGAGTAACTTTTTACATAAATTAAATATCAAATATTATTCAAAATGTTAATATAATCATGTAGGTCATGGGTCTCAGGGTAGTTTTTCTGATAACTAATCGAGTCAGCAGCTAGAAAACTATTAAGATGTTGTTCATAAATTGTTTGACAATAAATATTTTTCTATGACATTGTTCATTTCCTACTATCATGTTGTCCTTCTCAAAGTTTACTGATTAATTGGAATAATTTATAATATTCCCTTTTATATTTTCACTTCTATCTTTAATTAAGGCTCACGTTTCATGCCTAAAATTGCGTATTTCATTTCATGTACAAACATTGTGAATTTTCTAAACTATTAACTTCAAAGATAATAGTTTTAATCTTGTTTCTTTGATTTCTATTTCATTATCTTTATTATGATTTTTACCTTTTTCTTCTACTTTTATTAACTTTTCTATTCTTTTTCAAAATTGAGTTTGATTTTTAGTTCATTAATTGTTTAGTTCATTAATTTTCTTTTTATCCAATATGCATACTATGGCTATAAATTTCCCCCTATGTATTGATTTTTCTGTTAGCTACAATTTTTTACATATATTGTCTGCACAGCCTATCAGTATAAAATATTTTCTAATTTCCATTAAGCTTTCTTATGTAATCAGCAGTCATTGGGAATAACTTATGCGAATCAACCGTTGTGCTTTTAAATTTACATGTATATATACATACACACACACACACACAAGTTCTTAAAGTATTTTTTATATCTGTGTGTGTACATATTTGTAGTCAGGGAATGCAGAAATTATTGATTCATCAATATTTGTTCAAACTTGTTTATGAGATGGTAGTTGTAATTTATATAAACAGTACATAGGAAGAGTGAGATCCCGTCTCTACTAAAAATAGAAAGAAATTAGCTGGACAACTAAAAATATACGTATAAAAAAATTAGCCGGGCATGGTGGTGCATGCCTGTAGTCCCAGCTACTCGGGAGGCTGAAGCAGGAGGATCACTTAGGTCCAGGAATTTGAGGTTGCTGTGAGCTAGGCTGACGTCATGGCACTCTAACCTGGGCAAAAGAGTGAGACTCTGTCTCAAAAAAAAAAAAAAAAAATTACATAGAGGTGAATAGAATGTATGTACATTAATTTGAGGTCCTTTATATATATGTGTATATATATATATATATGTACACACACACTAGTTTAAATTTATTTTTGTGTCAAAATCTACTGTCTTCATTACTTTTAATTTCGTTTCTTGTTATATCAATTTACAAAACAGTAAAACTTTAGACTATGAATTAGAAGGAATTTTCAATGCTGGTACTACTACCTATAAGAATCAATCCATGCTGAGTATACAAGGACAAGCAGAAGAGTGCTCTTCTCAAAAGCAAGTATCATCTGCAAGTTTCATATAATATGCTATTAAACAGAATAGGAGTCCTCGTTTGCAGGTAATATAAATATATTCAATCTAAAGTTATCCAGAAATACTAAGGGATGCAGGACAAAAAAAAAAAGGCATGATAATAGAACAAAATGTCAAATGAGTTATGTGGGGGAACAAAAACACTAAGGGCCTGAATAAAAGCCTTGAATAACAGGCTTGCGAGAACTTTTTAAAATTATGGTTAGCATCTTGAACAAACTTAGGGAACTATCCATATTAATAAAAGTCTACTGTAACACTTTTTATTCCTGCTGAACTTATTAACAAAAACACAAACTATTAGTAACTGAAGGAAAAAAATATAAGGTCAACTCAGAAAATATAAGAGTATTTCTTAATAATCCTTTCTCCTCTATATATTTGGGAAAAACAGTTTTTAACGGTTAACTTCTAAAATGGCAACTTCTGTTTTGAATATTAAATTTATTTATCTTTCAATAACATAGTGTATCTTGGTCAAAAAATTATAGCACAGTTTGAATGCATCTAACTCAATGGTCTAAGGTGTGGCCAGAGTAGGAAGATGGCAAGCAAATGAATTTGCATTTTAAAATTTGATAGGAATTGTAGAAACAGATAGCAATAAAAACTACTAGAATTAATTGAATTTATATAATCTTTTAAATGACAGTTTCTTTAAATTATAGAGTGAAATCATTTCTACACTTCAAAGATTCAGTTTCCTTTTCTATTGTAAAAAAGACCGGGATATGGAATCATTCAGACACATTATGAATTAGGATAACCTTGATTATATGAGATTGAAAAAATATCTTAATTGTAGAGAGAAATGAAACTGTCATTCAAAGAATACTCACAAGAATAAATTAACAAAAATAATTTAAATTTAATGTTCTTACTTATAAGTGGGAGCAGAACAAGAGGCTTATATGGTCTAAAGTGATTAATGGACATTGAAATCTAAGAAAGGGGGAGAGAAGGAGGGAAGTGTGAGATAAAAATCTACCCTTGGGTTCAATGTATACTATTCCTATGATGGTTACACTAAGAGCTGTGACTTCAACATTATACAATTTACCCATGTAACAACAACAACAACAAAAAACACTTGTACCCTCTAAATCTATTAAAGTGAAAAAACATAAATCATATCTTTAAAATAGCATTACATAGAGCGACTTTTGTTCTTTGGGGTAGATGCTCAGTAATGGGATTGCTGGATCAAATGGTAGTTCTACTTGTATCTCTTTAAGGTATCTCCATATTGCTTTCCACAGAAGTTGCACTAGTTTGCAGTCCCACTAGCAGTGTATGAATGTTCCTATCTCTCCACATCCATGCCAACATTTATTGTTTGGGGACTTTTTGATAAAGGCAAGTCTCACTGGAGATAAGTAATATCTCATTGTGGTTTTGATTTGCATTTCCCTGATGATTAGAGATGTTGAATTGGTTTCACTGATCAACACTTAAGTGCACATATAAGAATAACATTTGTTGGATGTTGGGCAGCGGGGGTGGGGTGGAGGGGATGGGCATATGCACAAACAATGAGTGCGATGCGCACCTCCTGGGGGATGGACACACTTGAAGTTCGGACTTCGGGGGGAGGAGGGGCAAGGGCATCATACGTAACCTAATCATCTGTACCCCCATAATATGCTGGAATAAAAAAAAAAAAGAAAAAAAAAGGTTAGCAAATGAATACAAACAAATACACACACACACACAAAAAAAATAGCATTACACCAAGGTCAAATGGGTTTCTTGTTTGCAATGAAATACAGTTCTATATTCGGAAATTTAGCAATATGACTTGCACATTAAGAGATTAAAATTAAAAAATCAACTGATTATCTCCATAAGTACTGATGTTTTATTTGTTAAAAAAATCAATATCTAGTTTTTCTTTCTTAATAAAACTATAATAATATTTCCTTACACCCAATGTGTATATATGTAAAATAAAATATATCATAGAATGAGTGCCCCTTTATACCAGGTTTTAACATTGATTGGACTTACCTAACAACATAGACCAGACAGAGTGATAATTGGTTATAGTAGGCAGAATAATGGCCCCCAAATGATGTCCATGATCTAACTACTGGAACAAATGAATATGTTATACCATGTACATGGCAAGGAGAATTAAAGTTGGAAATGTAAATAAGGTTGCTCTTTAACTGGCCTTAAAATAATGTTATTCTGTATTATTTAGCTGGGCCCACTGTAATTGCAAGAGTTTTTTAAACGTGAAAGAAGGCAGAAAAATTAGCGTCAGAGTGAAACACTGCACTGGCCAGTGCGGGGCTTTGAGCATGGAAGGGAACAATTAGCTAAGCTGTAGTCCCTAATCCCTGGGCCTTGGCCTGGAGGCCTGTTAGGGACCAGGACGCAGAGCTTGGCCACCAGCCTCCACCTTTGATCCCGCTCTCCACCGTCCGTGGAAAAATTATCGTCCATGAAATTTAGGAACCCATGGCTGCACAGCAATAGGTGAGCTGCGGGTGAGTGTGAGCGAGCAAAGCTTCATCTGTATTTACAGCATCTCTCCATCGCTGGCATCACTGCTTGAGGCCTCCCCCACCACTCCTGTCTGTGAAAAAATTGTCTTCCGTGAAACTGGTCCTGGTGCAAGAAATGTTGGGCACTGCCGAGCTAAGGGATTCCGGTGGCTCCTAGAAGTTGAAAAAGGCAAGAAGATGGATTTTTTTCCATGAGTCCCCCAAAAAGGAACACACATCCGCCAACATGTTATTTTAGCCCCCCACAATGAGAACATTTTGGAGGTCTGACCTCCAGAACTGTAAGATAAATTTATTTTGCTTGTTAAAGCCAATACATCCGTGGAATTTTTTTTTTTTTTACAGCAGCAATAGGAAACTATTAAAGTGCATAAAAATTTAAAAACAGTTGTAAATGTTTAGTTATCTACAGATATTACATACATAACGTTGCATTATATAATTGGAAAATCTGAGCATATTAGAAATTTTACAAAAATAAACCATTTACTAAAAAGGCTAGAGAGAATTGTTATCTAAAAGTCAATTGCTTTTCTGTTTAGAAAAAATATAGAAACACAAATGCACTTAAAAGAACAAGAAAACTAACAAAATGAGTACAAATGAACTTTAAAATGAACTTGAAACATCTATATAAAAACTTTAAAGATTAACTTGTATTCTTAACAGAGCCTTGAAGAAATGAAAATGCACATGGATAAAATTGAATTCATATATATTAATTAGCTCACTGTATTAATCTATATATGATCCTTAATCCAAAAAAATTGCAAAGCTAATTTTGTAAACAAACAATCAAAATATACATGCACAATTTAACAAGTGACTCTGAACAAAGAAGAATGAAGTGGCACTAGCTTTTTCAAATCTTAGAAATCCACTATAATTGATATGAAGTGGTACTGTTGACACAATAGAGCAACATGACCAATATTGTACAATGGGAAACTCAGAAGTAGACTCGAGTGTGGGAAATAATACACAATAAACCTTTATAATTGCACATAATGACATAATTTCAACAAAATAAGAATCTACTTTTCATTATCTAATTTCAGAATCAACCTTGTTAAAGTATCAACTCAATATAAGTAACAAAGAAACTGAGTTTAGCAAGGACAATCTATTTTGTAACATACAGTAATTTTAAATGATTTCAGTAGTTCTAATGCAGAGAATTAAATATTGGTTGGAAAATATTTCTTTAAGCATGGCATTAGGCCAAAAACTTGTCCTGTGGGGAAATATGAGACTTTTTGGTAATTACCATTTTCCAGATTATGTTTCAATGATAGCTAGGTCATTTCCAAGTCCTGTCAATATGAATTAACATTTAATTGGCTAGTGACACATTTGTGGGGGTCAAAGTTCAGTTTCAAAAAAATTAATGTAACCAGCATTTTTTCAGACTTTTCTACATTATGAATTATATCATTTCCATGATTTGAAAGTAACTTTAAAGTTAACACTGTAAGTACTTTCATCAGTTTTAAAATTCCTGTGGCTTCTTTGCATTACTTTTAAGACGTAAAAAAAAAAAAAAAAAAATTCAGATACTCCAGTAAATATTCACCTGAATTACTTTAAACATTTATTTTCATTTTTATTGACTCGCAACTTGTTCACATATAATATGTCTCTTCCACTAACATCTGCGGCAATGTCATTCTGGGCACAACTGAAAAGAAACATTCAAATAAGAACAATCAAATTGCAGAGGGAATACATTTGAAAGGAGCGTAATAGTTATTAGCAAATTATTCAGTAAAATCTGTTCTTCCCATAAGATCTGCTGTTAAGCTCTGTAGTATAATTTCCATCTGAAAAACATGATGATCTTAATGACTCAAATCTAAACGTCTTATATTCTCCTCAGGTGGGTAGGTTAATTTTCTAAGCAATTAGTTAATTGCAAAAACTTCTGTCATTGTTACCTACTTTAAAAAGGAGTATTACACAGTCCCTTTGTATTTTACATACATTATTACTGAAAATGCCACAATATGTAGCATATTTTCTGCCTTTGAACAATTTTTAAAATATTGATGAATTTCTCAGTTCATAAAGATGAAATATAAAAGTTTCAGAGACAGGAACTTTCAATCTTCTATCATTTTGAACTTTCATATATTAGATATTATATATTTTTCTTAGGTCATGTCTATATATGAGATAATATCCATTACAAAGTAACATAAACAATTTTATTTCCAAAACAATTTCCTTTTTCGTATTCTAAGATTGAAGGAAATACAACGAAAAAAAGCTTTATCTGCAACAAATTAAAAGGCATGCCATGTACCAACACAACATGTAGCTATAGAGCAATTGGTTGGTAAAAGTCAAGATGTTAGCGTGTGTTTTGTCTATTTTTTGCTCTCATTAGCAAAGTATTACTTTGAGTATTATTTCTCATTACTTTGTATTACTTTGAATTTTACTTTGACATCCCAAATGATTGTTTCTCATGGCATTCTTGCACTTATTAGTAAGTTAATGAAAGATAGTCATGAGTTATGGAAGGAAAAACAAAAACATGTCTGTATCTACGAAAGAGCTTACTGAAAGCAAGTAGATCAAAAAGTCACTTGCTAAAATTTGATGTTATTGCACTACTAATGAAACAATACAATAGAAAAAGAGGCACCACATGTACCCACCATCAAATTAGTACGAACTGATCAACACTTAAGTGTACATGTAGTAGTAATAACATTCATCGAGTGTCGGGCAGATGAAGGGGAAAGAGATGGGTGTATACACGTCGAGTTGTCTTTTAAGTAAACACTTGACTCATATTTTTTACCTAGCACAGAGTATGTTCTTAAAATTATGATAGGAATCCAATTTTCCATCTTTGATAAAAACTTGATATTTTGGTCTGGAAATGCAAATGATTTTTCTGTGTTCTTTAAATTTCGGAAAGTTTTCAGAAAGTGTATTTATGCATAGCACGCTAAAATGAAGTGTCATATCTTTATATGTAATTCAAATCTTTTTTTAAAATTTAGGAGTGTTTTCGAAATTATAGTTTTTAGTATTTGTTCTGTTTTTATTTTTCAGTTATCTACCTCAGAGGTTTCTACTAAGCACATGTTGGATCTTTTTTACCTATGTTCAGTATATATCTCTTTCTTGAATTGTTAATACCTTTTTCTTCATTTCAGATTTACTTTTAAAATAATCCCCTTTCTGTTCATGTCCTTTGCCCATTTATTGATGGGGTTGTTTGATTTTTTCTTGTTGATTTTCTTAAGTTGTATATAAATTCTTGTTATCAGCCAAAAGAAGACTAATGGCCAGCAAACATATAAAAAGTGCTCAACATCTCTAATCATTAGGGAAATGCAAATCAAAACTATAATGAGATACCACCTAACTCCAGTGAGAATGGCCCCTATCAAAAATTTCCAAAATAACAAATTCTGGCATGGATGTGGAGAGATTGGAACACTCTTACACTGTTGGTGGGACTGCAAATTAGTACAACCCCTATGGAAAGTAATGTGGAGATACCTCAAAGAGCTAAAAATAGAAATACCATTTGATCCAGCAATCCCACTACGAGGCATCTATCCAAAGGAAAAAAAGACATTCTATAATAAAGACCCCTGCACTTGAATGTTTATGGCAGAACAATTCACAATTGCAAAGATGTAGAACACAGGGATAGAGACTAGAATAATGGTTACCAGAGGCTGGGAAGGATAGTGGGGGGAGGGGATAAAGAGGGGATGGTTAATGGGTAGAAAAATACATTTAGATGGAAACAATAAGATCTAGTAGTTGGTAGTAAAATAGGGTGATTGCAGTTAACAATTTACTGTATATTTTCAAATAGATGGAAGCTTAAAATTGGAATGTTCCTAATACAAAGAAATGATAAATGTTTGAGGTGATGGATATCACAATGGCTCTGATTTGATAATTATACATTGTGTCCCTATATCAAAACATTACATGTGCCTCATAAATATGTGCCATTGGGAATTCATGATAATTAAAATAAAAATAAATAAAAAGATGAGAGTTATGAGTTTAACAAATAGCACAGACTTCTATAATAGTTCCAAGAAAGTGACATTTTTTTTCTTTTATTTCAACATATTATGGGGGTACAGATGTTTAGGTTACGTATGTTGCCCTTGGTGCCCCCCCGAGTCCGTGTTTCAAATGTGTCCATCCTTCTGGTGGTGCGCATTGCACTCCTTGTGTATACAAATACCCGTCCCCTCCTCCCTCCTCCCTCCTCCCCCCTGCCCAACATCCAATAAGTGTTATTCTTATATGTGCATTTATGTGTTGATTAGTTAATACCAATTTGATGGTGAGTACAAATGGATCCCGTTCTTCTGCTCTTGTGGTGCCCCACGTTGGATAATGGGCTTAAGTTTAATCCAGGAAAGTATAAGAGGT
>CAUYRB010063139.1:0-64026 GCA_963574695.1 Propithecus perrieri
CATGCCTGTAGTCCCAGCTACTCAGGAGGCTGAGGCAGGAGGATCGCTTGAGCCCAGGAGTTTGAGGTTGCTGTGAGCTAGGCTGACGCCATGGCACTCTAGCCAGGGCAACAGAGCCAGACTCTGTCTCAAAAAAAAAAAAAAAGAAATATATTTTTTAAAAGTTAAGTTTAAAAAGTGGCATTTGATAACTGGAGTAGTCAAATTCATAGACACAGAAAGTAGAATGGTGGCTGCCAGGGGCCAGGAGGAAGGGGCAAATGGAAAGTTACTGTTTAATGAGGACAGAATTTCAGTTTGGGAAAATAAAATTAAGTCCTAGAGGTGGGTGGTGGTGACGGTTGCACGACAATGTAGATATACTTAATGCCACTGAACTATACACTTACAACAATTAGAATGGTAAATTTTATGTTATGTATGTTTTACCACACACAAAAAAATTAAAGCTAAAAACAGACAAACAGTGGCATTTGAGCTGAGCTGGGTAAGAGGTAGAGGAGTTAACCAGCCCAAGCGTGGTGGGCATGTTGCAGGAAACCCGATTCTTGCCCTGAATCCCTTCCTCATTAAAGGTATTAATTCCCACGTCTGCTGGGGACCACCCTGAGGGTCTCCAGAGATCCAACATTCGAAAATAAAACTCCCAAACTAAATTATGTTTAATCCCCAAAATTCCCCTTTGAGTGCTTTATGGAAATAAATACATCAAGCGTAATCTTTAAAGACAGAACAACAGAACGTCATCATTCACATTCTAAAAGGATTCCTTGATTAGCAAGAGGATTTACCCGTTTCTTAAAATGGATGCTCCCCCAGCACCCTCAAGTGTGATTTAATTTACAGAAAACAGGCTTATCCCATCTTCCAGAAATAGGCCAAGCAGGTAATTTCAGGAAACTGAGTATTGAAAATCCAAGAAAACAAAGACCCACCACAAAGGTAGGTGAACGCCACTCTAGATTAGAGGTTCTAACTCTACTTCCTCATTCAGAAATCCCACCCTGGGGCCACCCCCTGATATGGTCAGAAGCCATAACCAGCTGACCATGTCTCCCCAGCTTAGCCAAACCTGCCAGTGCCTCCCCCGCCATCACGCGCTGTAGATTCTAGTTCTTTACAGGGACCTGCTAACATGAAACAAAGTTCTCATGGGCTGGGGCGGTGTCACATTCGTTTGTGTGACTCCAGGAAGACTGTGAATAGCTCAGGCCACTGCCCAGGACCTATTTGTGGATGGATGGGTCGATTCAGTCATTTGAATGACTCCCCGAAGCTTAGGGAGCAAACCCTCACACCCTAGGCCTTCACACTTGCTGTTCCACTCAGCTTTGCGTCTATTAGCCCAGAGCTCTAAACCTCTGCTCTGTCCTGCTCCCTGCGCCCCATTTTCAGTTACTGGACCCCACTCTCACCCACCACAGCCAGGCAGCTCTCCTGGTGTCATCCTTAAGGGCAAGCCTCCCACCCCAGGTTCTCGCCTTCCCTCCCCACAGGACTGACTTCTCTCCCCAAACGTAGGTCCAGCCGCGGATGACAGGCCCTTGGGTTACCATCTGCCAGCTGCTGCCTCCACCTGGGCACCCAGCAGGCCTCTTCTCAACTGTGCTACACCCACCCTTCCACACTGGTCTGTCCTCCCACCAAGGGAGCCCCCAACCTTCCAGTCTGGGGGGTGGGGGAGTGCTGCCCAGTGACATGCCCAGTGGCAAGTCCCACAGCTCTTGCCATTCTGTGGCTAGGGGTCTGGTCGTCCAGGACCGGCTAATGACTACCACGGGGTGCCCATGAGCACAGGCTTTGGGCCTGCTCCCAGCGAGACAGTGCGTTGGCAGCCACCACCGAGAAGTCGCTTCTTGTTCCGAGAAAAAAGGCACCTACAAGCCAAGGGGCGCAGCTGCAGCCAGGGCCAGCCCCTTGGGCCGGAGAGCCACCTGTACGGCCCTGTGAGGAGCTTTCAAAGGCCCTGCGGCTATGGAGGAAGAGCAAAGGTGACCCACACATTTTCCCTGTTCCGAGGCCAGCAAATTTTTTCTGGAAAGGGCCAAAGAGTAAATATTTTAGGTAAGAAAAAACAACTGTTCTCACCGAAGAGTCCTTTTTCACATTTAAAATTGTGAAAAACATTCCTAGCCTGCGGGTTGTGGAGGCTACATGTGATCTGCTGACTGTAGTCTGCCTACCTGGGTCTAAAGGGGTGGCCTTCATTTATGACACTTTTCAAAACTATTAGAGAGCTTCAAGTAAATCAGAGACAAGAGTTAGATGCAATTCTTCAACCAAATCCAACGATTTCCAAAGTGAGGCATTCATTCCTACTGGGGGAAAACGAAATTATTAAGACTTCTATGCTGTATTTTTATCTCATTCTTTTCTATCTATATTTTTGTTTATGTTTTATAAAATATATAATGTGGGTACAATGGCATTTTTACAGAATTTATAAACCTGTAATTACATAGGGTGGGTGTGACATGCTAGATTTTTTTTTTAATTATAAGCGTACAAGACGAAAACAGTCAGGAGAAGGCTGGCCTACACTTCTCACCTCAGTTTATTTTGAAAAGCTTCACACTGTTGTGCCTTTGTTTCTAGAAGTAAGTACCTCTTCTCTCACATAGCGTTGGATGGCAGAATCTGATTTTTTATTTTTTACATTTTTATTTTATTTTATTTTATTTTTGAGACAGAATCTCACTTTGTTGCCCGGACTAGAGTGCCGTGGAATCAGCCTAGCTCACAGCAACCTCGAACTCCTGGGCTCAAGCGATCCTCCTGCCTCAGCCTCCCCAGTAGCTGGGACTATAGGTGTGTGCCACCATGCCAAGCTAATTTTTAAAAAATTTTTTCGTAGAGATAGGATCTCACTATTGCCCAGGCTGGTCTCGAACTCCTGGCCTCAAGCCATCCTCCTGCCCCGGCCGCCCAGAATACTAGGATTAGCATTAGTGAGCCACCACCCCCAGTTCATTTTTAAAGTTAAAATGTATTTAAATCAATATTGACAGATATTAGAGAATTTCAGTATCTTTGAAATCAATGTATTATAACATGGAACCTAGTCTCTGCTTGGGATTTTGAATTTTTGCTGCTCTGTTTTGTCACATAGAGTCAGAACCATCTTCCCCCAAGACAGGCCTTTGGGATTAAGAATTTTTCAACTACTGCTGGGTCCACATTGGCTTTGCCTTGGGCTTGACTTACATAAATTATAAAGTAACATTCCCTGCATATGCTGAATTCAGTCTCTTGTACAACAGCCGTCTTTTGTGCAAAAAAGGATAGCAAGTGGGGGGCGGGGTGCAGCCTGCTAATTTAGCACCTCACCTCACTTGTCTTCATCTAAATAGCAGCGTTTGTGCATGTTTTCCCATGTTTTGTGAAATTAGTGGAAAATCGAAAACTGAAATTATTAGTGCCAGTGATTAAACAGTTGAGATAAACTTGATGCGACTGAGATAAATGTGGAAATAAACATGCTGGAAGCTAATCATTAGCCTCACTCAGACATTCATCAGATTAACCCAGGTACCTATCTGGGTGTTCACTTGGGAAGGAAAAAAATAAAACTATAAGAGATATAGTCAAGAACTGTGAAGAGTTGGAGATTTTACCTTACTTACAAGCTAACAAGTTAGTCTGCCACAGTTTCATGGGTGTCAGCAGAAGACACAAAAGTCCTGGATCAGAGACAAAGAACTTTATTACTCATGGCAATATCAGCATTTGTGACTGTTCTCTGAGCCCCATTTTCCACAGGACGACACAAAGAGGGCCAGGTGACACTTGCACAGGCAGTATGTTGAATTACAGGAGAGGAATCCTGAGCATTGAGAACCTGAAGGCTTTTATGATTTCTGTACTTTTAAATTTGTCAAGATTTTGTGGTCTATCTTAGTGAATATTCCATGTGAGCTTGAGAAGAATGTGTATTTTATTGTTGGATGGAGTAGTCTATACATGTCAATTAGATCAAGTTGATTGATGGTGCTATTCAGGTCAACTATATTCTTACTGATTTTCTGCCTGCTTCACGTATAAATTACTAAAAGGGAGGTTTTTCAGTCTCCAATTAGAATAGTGGATTTGTCTTTTTCTCCTTGCAGTTCCACCAGTTTTTGCCTCATTGACTGTGACACTCTGTTGTTAGGTGCATAGGTGTTAAGGATTGTTACAGCTTCTTGGAGAATTAAACTCTTTATCGTTATGTAATGCACCTCTTTACCCCTGATAATCTTCCTGTTTCTTAAGTCTGCTTTGTTTGAAATTAAGAGAACTACTACAACTTTCTTTTGTTTAGCATTAGCCTGAAATAGCTTTCTCCACTCCTTCTTTTTAACATATGTTGAGTCTTTATATTTAAAGAGGGTTTCTGGCCAAGTGAGGCGGCTCATGCCTGTAATCCTAGCACTCTGGGAGGCCGAGGTGTAGGAGGATTGCTTGAGCTCAGGAGTGCAAGACCAGCCTGAGCAAGAGTGAGACTCCATCTCTACTAAAAACAAAAAAACTAGCCAGGTGTCATGGCACCCAGCTGAGAATCAGTTGAGCCCAGGAATTTGAAGTTGCAATGAGCTACGATGAGGACACTCTACCCAGGGCAACAGAGTGAGATTCTGTCTCTACATACATACATACATACATAAAAAGTGGGTTTCTTATAGGCAATATATGCTTGAGTCTTGTTTTTTAATTCCCTATGATAATCTCTTTTAATTGGTGTATTTAGGACATTTGTATTTAAATTTATTATGAATATAGTTGGAGTAATAACTACCATGTTGATAACTGCTCTCTGTCTATTACACCTGTTCTTTGTTTCTTTTGTTTGCCCTCTTGTCCTTCCTTCTCCGGTTTCAATTGAGCATAATTCCATTTTATCTTCTTTCTTAGCATATCAAGGACACATCTTTTAAAAAGCATTCTAGTAGTTGCACTAGAGTTTGCAATACATTTTTGATCTAAGTTCGCCTTCAGATAACACCACACTACTTCACACGTAGTGCAGGTACCTTGTAATGGAGTCTTCCCAATTCCTTCCTCCTGCCCCTTGTGACATTGCTGAAATTTATTTCACTTATCAATATGCTATAATCACACATTACATTGTTACTAGTATTGCTTTAAATAGTTATCTTTTAGATCAATGAAGAATAAGAAAAAATAAAATATTTTATTGTACATTCATTTATTCCTTCTCTTTCTCTATCTTTACGTAGATCTGGATTTCTGATCTGTATCATTTTCCTAGTCATCAAAGCACTTCTTTTAATATTTCTTGCAGAGCAGGTCTGCTGGTGATGAATTCCCTCAGTTTTTGTTTGTCTGAGGAATCATTTCTCCTTCACTCTTGAAGGATAATGTCACTGGATATAGAATTCTAGGCTGGTGGTTTTTTCTTTCAACACTTTAAATATTTCGCTCCACTCTCTACTTGCGTGTATAGTTTTTGATAAGAACTCTGTTATGATTCTTATTCTTGTTTCTGTGTATGTAGTGGTTTTCCCCTCTGGCTTCTTTCAAGACTCTTCTCTTTTTTTTTTTTTTTTCAGATTGATTATGATATGAATAGGTATAGCTCGTTTTTGTTTTTTGTTTTTTTGAAACAGAGTCTTGCTCTGTCGCCTGGGCTAGAGTGCCGTGGCATCAGCCTAGCTCACCGCAACCTCAAACTCCTGGGCACAAGCGATCCTCCTGCTTCAGCCTCCCAAGTAGCTGGGACTACAGGCACATGCCACCATGCCCGGTTGCTATTTTTTGTAGAGATGGGGTCTCTCTCTTGCTTAGGCTGATCTCGAACTCCTGAGCTCAAGCAATCCTCCCACCTCAGCCTCCCAGGGTGCTAGGATTACAGGCGTGAGCCACTGCGCCCAGTTTGGTGCCTTCTTTTTTGACATGCCTCCTAACCTGTCCACCCACCAGCTGCCTCTGGAAGCGTTTTAGAAATACCACTTCACAGTGATGAGACAGGTCATCCTTTCCCACTGAGCCTGGTTTCTCTGAGTTTTCTAATACAGATTTGCTGAAATTAGAGCAGAAGGTCTTTGCTTCCCCTGACCTCTGTGTTTCCCTCATCCATCAGGAAGAAGAATGCCATGGCAAGGTACTCAGAGCTGAGGGAGGAAGACTGCTGCAGCCAGTTAGCTAAACGGAAAGAATACACCAGGCTTCTCTGGAATCCGGTGTGGAATTGATGCTGTTGCAGGTATCCATTCGATACATCTTTATGATGCACCATTACATGTTTAGGTGCTAGGGACCCAAAATGAATAAAATCTTGGCTCTGCCCTTGAAGGGCTTATAAGCCCCAAATCCAGGTTAATAGTTTTCTAAGGCTAGGCCAAATTGTTTAAATACTCAAACAGATTGCATCTATTTGCTTGTGGAGAGAAGTGCACATTTTGTCGTCCAAGGTCGTAAGAGGCTAATAGTTACAGGGATAGGTGATTACATGGGCTGTGAATCCTCATGAAAAGACATAAAATCCCTAAAGGGTGGAAATACAGTCTTGAGCCCGTTCCAGATGTTTGTTATTAAAACATTACCCATAATTCTCCCTGGATGGCAATCCCAAGCCCAGAGGAGGACCTACAGGAACAATATGATGTTCCTCAACCAGTGTATTTCTTCAGCCAACAATGGCAGCCAGGGAGGCAGACCTGGCTCCTGTTTCCTCCCTAAATTCCTTCTCATGACTGCGCAACTGGAAACTCAAAGGTTTCAGGGGCCAGGCAGAGAACCACAAGAGCATGAGACCAGAGGGACTGCAGGAACTACGTGCATTTTCAAGGCATTCAAAATCAACACCAATATCACCAAAACACCTCCTGCCTCTGGGTTACCTTAGCAACAATCTGTAGAGCTGGTCTTGAGAATCTGCTTCCCCGTTTCCATCTACGTACATCTGGGCATGTTACCTTGCCTCTTTAACACTTTGATTCCTCATCAGCTAAAAAGGCACAATAATACCCAGCCTGTCTCTATCACCAGGTGGTTGCAATAATTTAATTATCCAATATCTGTAAAACATTTTAAAATTATAAATCATTATAAAACTGCAAACAATTTAACCAATATCAAGACTTCCTTATCTTTGAATGTTTAATTTATGCTTTGTCTCTCTTATAACTTAGGGACGTGCATTCCAATCTATTTTCCAGAATTCCACTGATAATATGTGTTGGAAAAAGTGCTCTTTTCCTGCTGCCCTAACTTGTTGAGACTGTGGCTTGTGCGATTGTTAACTGGCTGCCCTGCAGCAAATCAATCAACAAATATTTACTAGCTGCTGAGCTAAGCCTTATAGGAGATACAAAAAAGCGTGAGATTCACTTTCTATAATAAAGGAGCAAATTTGCCAGCTGAACCCATATATTCTAGCCGAGGAAAAAACTGCCTGTGCTCCCTGGATGCCCCCAATACACCTGGAGCTTTACTTCAAATACAAGAAACAGCTGGTGTTCATGATTTAAGGCTCAACACAAATAGCAGAGAGAATTTATTTTACAAGCTGCCTGGGTTGGCAAAATTCCAGAATTCACCAAACAGAAAGATAAGGATGATGATGATAATGATAAAAATGATTCTGCATAGTTGGTCTTTATATACTAACATAAAAGAAGTGTGATCTACATAGGACATTCCAGAGTTGGAACATACCCTTCCCAGGACCTGTAAAACTCAGAGCGACCCCATATGTTTGACATAGATGTGCTTGGAAGCGGGCCCTATGAAGGCTTCAGCCCATGGTTTTCTGTCTTGATCTAATAAAGGAGCATCAATATCTATATCACATGGGAAGGGTCCCAGAGAAAGAACCACAATATTTCAAAACCCAAATAATACCAAAAATGACTTACCATCCAACTGGTATTTTTCTGTGCATTATTGAGGTCTTTGTTATTGAGTCTCATGAAAAATATGAAGCAAATAATTCTCCCACTTAGGGAAAATGCCAAGGACCTGATTCATAAAGAAATTTCCACCATTTAGTGAGAATAATTCTAACACATACCGAGAGCTTCTACTACCAGGTTAAGCACTACGTACCTTAACATGTTAGCTTATTTAATTCTCTTGATAAGTCATTGCAGAAATTATTATTATTTTCATTTTAAAGATGGGAAACAGGATGGGCATGGTGGTGTGTGCCTGTAATCCCAGCTATTTGGGAGGTTGAGACAGGAGGATTGCTTGAGCCCAAGAGTTTGCAACCAGCTTAGACAACATAGCGAGACCCCCACCTCATAAATAAATAAATAAAACTGAGGATCCCAGAGGGTGCATCATAGCCCAGGGTAACATGGGGCAGTGAAGGAGTTAGAGCGTTCCACTGCTCCCCACTGTCTGTGACACAGAAGACAGAAGTGGATGCGATCTGCTCGCTGGCCCCTAGGTGGCTGCAGGTCGATGAGTGGCTCTGGTTTCAAGTGAGCAGCCGTGGATGCCAGCTAATCCCATCCACAGCCACGAACTACATCCCTCACCGTGGCAGCTACTTCACAGAAGTCTTCTTTTGGTCCCCAAGAGGATCCAGTAGTATGACACCTGTAGATGGCTCCCAGAACTGCAAAAAAGAACTCGAAACACTTTTTCCCATCATTGATAGATTATCCCTTTTCCATCCTCGCTGATATCTTATTGGTGGAAAGTTCCATGGAGACTGATTTGATGAGGTATGAAAGCCTTTCAAACTTAAATGTGTTTCAGAAATTCCAGTTATGTCCATGCATGTTCATGGCTCAGGTTTTCTCGTTTTCGGTGGGGTCTTCACTTAGAGAAGAGAACATATTCATTTCATCTTGGGCAAAAACATACAGCTCTGGAGATGTTCCATCTATAAAATGTGGATAATAAAATCTAGCCTACCTTTTTCACATGGCTTGGGGAAGTATACAAAGAACATAAAGAATAAAGTTAAGAATAATTTCAGCTGGGCACAGTGGCTCACACCAGTAATCCTAGCACTCTGGGAGGCTGAGGCAAGAGGATCACTTGAGCTCAGGAGTTTGAGGTTGCAGTGAGCTATGATGACACCATGACACTCTACCCTGGGTGACAAAAAAAAAAAAAAAGAATTTATAATACTATACTCAAATGCCGTCTTCCGTAGCTTTCCCAATCCATTAGAGGCTCTCTCACAACCCATCCCTCTCCTGACAGCCGTCTGCTTTCTTTTATTTATAGCAGCTCTTGTTACTCAAATTCACTTTTTAATTTAGTTGTTTACTTAAGAACTTCCTGTCTGTCCAACTACAATGAAATTTCATGCAAGAAGAGATTTTATCTTCTTTGCTATTGCATTGCCAGCCTCTAAAACTGTCTCTGGTGCACAGTAGGTACTCAATAAATGCATGTTGAATAGTAAAATTTTTTATTCAAATTTGTATCCTTATAGACATTTTCAAAATTGGATTTCAGATCCACAGAAACAGATTGATCATAATTCTTGGTTAACAGCACGCTCATGTTGATCCATGCATAGCCCGCTTTTCATTATTTATTTAGCTATTTAAATTAGGTTTAAAAAAAAATCATACAATAAACACCTCAGAAAACAGAAACTAAGACAAAAGCTAGGATCCTTCATCCAATCATAGCGCACTGTCTTCCTCTCATCCTCTGCCTCTCCCCATCCAAGAGAATCAGCACTCAGAATCCCACGTCCTTCATTTCTTGTTGTCTTAAGTTCATCTCCCTGGAAGCAGAGCCTGAGATGGAGATTCTGATGCAAGGGATGCACTCGGGAGTGGTCTCAAGAGAGTGAGGGAAACAGGGTGGGCCAGGGAAAAAAGCAAGGATGACTTACCTGAATCATCCTGGAGTCTGGCTTTGGCCTGACATCGCAGGGAGCTCTGGAGCACTCGTACCAAAGCGTGGATCCCACCTTGTGGCAAAGAGCTAGCTATTCGTAGCCCTGAGCCAATCTGTCATGGGCTGACATGAGGGGAGGCAGCATAAGGGAAAACAGGTGCATAGCCTTCTGAGTGAGGCAGCCCCCATTGGCCAAGGGCAATTTTCTGGAGAGGGATGAAGCCCAGAACTCTCCATATCCAATACTCACAGCTGCTGGGGATCCATGCGCTCGACCAGGAGGAGGGGGTCTAGGCATGGCCACTATGTCTTGCTTCACTTTTTATATAGTTTGATCAAAATTGGTATGTCTTCCTTAAAAGTACGTATGTATAATATATATTTTTTCCGTTATTTGGAACTTTCTAGAAAGGAAATCATACTAAATTTTGTTTTGACTGTCATATTTTAGTATGTGATTATACCATACTTTATTCACCCATTCTCCCACTGATAGTCTTTTAAATTGTTTTTAGGTTTTCACTATTTTATAAGTGTTGTTATGAACAGTCTCCTATGTCTCCTGTGGTATAATTGAAAGAATTTCTTAGGTTTATGGGTGGGTGGAATAGCTGAATCATAAGGTATGAAATTTGGAAGATAATGTCAAACTGTTTTCCGAAGTGGTTTTGCTGATTCACCTGCCCAGCAATAATGAATCAGAGACCCAGCCACCCACATCCTCTTCAACTTTTTGATTTTTGTAAACTGAATAAGTATAAATTAGCATCTCATTGCAGTCTTGATTTGCATGTCCTCAATCACTAATCATTCTTTCACATGTTTATCAGACATTCCTACTTCCTCTTCTAAGAAATGCTTGCTCATACGTTGGCCCATTTTTCTATCAGGTTCTTTGTGCTTTCCTTATTGATTTGTGGAAGTTCTTCTTACATCCTTGGTCTGTTGTGTGTATTATGAATTATGAATATTGTTAATATCTTCACCTAGCCTTTAACTTGTTTTCTCACTTTCTATAAGGTGTCTTTTTGTGAATAAAAATTCTTAATTTTCTTATGGTCACAGGTATCAGTCTTTTTCTTTTCATGGATTTTATGTCCTGTTTAAGAAATCTTCCCCTTACGGAATCAGAAGGATAATCTCAATGTGAGGAGGCCAGGTGACAGACAAGTCACAGAGGCAAGCACCATCATGCCCTCTGATGCCTGTCCTCTCCCCGGAGCCCTGACTAGCGGGCACAATGACCAGCTGGCTGGCTGGCAGGTGTTTTCTGGTTATAGAAGTGGATATATCATGCTATTAGAGCTGGGTGTTATTAAAAATTCTAATCATAGACTTTAATTAACTTTCCTTGCACTGACGCCTGCTTGCTAAGCAACCACCTGATTATAATTTGGCTTCCCATGTATCTTGCCTACAGGGAGAGAATGTACTGTTCAGGCCGACGTGAGGATCCAATCTACTACACAGTTACGTGCCATGATGTAAATTAATAAATTCATATTCTGATTGTCTAGCCTCATCTGAGCTCTGTAGGCGTGAGTCAGCATCCCCAAGTCTAATCAACACGGACACTGGGAATATCAAGCTTCTAAGCTGAAAAATGAAGAACTAGCCCCAGGACCAGAGTGAGATCACCAGGGGAACATTGCCCTGGAGGCCCCTTGGCCTGGTGAGGAAGGCCCTCCTACGTGCCCTGCGGTATGGACAGGGATTAAAATCGACTTCTGACTTTATGAAGAGCTGTTTATTCAAAACCATGGCTTGGTTCCATTCAGGTGAAGGGGAAGAATAGGAGATGATCGTGAGACTCACACTGAATATTTATTGGCTTCTGAGTACACAACAGATGCTGCCCAAATCCTAGGCAGAAGGTGAAGATTTACAGACATGTTTGAAAAGAAAAAGCAAAAAAAACCAAAAACAAAACAAAACCAAAAAAAAAAAAAAACCCAAAAAAGGACAGATGGTGCATACGGAAGAGAAATGGAACAAGAGGAATCTGACTGATGAATTCTTGCTCCACTTAGGTACTCATGGTACGGGATACACAACAGAAGATGATGACTTTAAACACATACAGACACACACACACACACACACACACACACACACCCGGGAGAAGCAAACATGGGTAGGCACACCAGAGCACAAACAGGAATGTGCCGAGGCGGTGAGATTATCCAGACCAGGGGAATGATTTAGGACCTGGAGGGTGAGGGCAAGATCTTTGAAGTGAGTTCAAAAGGCAAAGAGGAGGTGCCCCCTCAGGATAGATGGGGCTAATTTAGCCATCCTGAGACTTCGATCACCTCTTCGTCCAGCCTTCCTGGGTGAGCAGCGCCTAGAGGGACACAGATCCCCTCCTGCCACCCCAGTGATGCTGAATAATAAAGGGACGAAAAGGCTAAGAACTGTGGTATCTAGAAATTCTTAGCCCAGGTGGTGGGGAGTGATCCTCTACTTTGTATTCAGACTAAAAAGAAAGGGACCCGGAGGAAGAGACCTATACTGATGACCCCACAGGATTCATTGCTCAAAGAAAACCATATTCCGAAAGGAGTGAGAAAAATTAAAGGAAGTTCTGCATCATCTTTCAGATCCACCAAAGACAAGCATTGTCTCCCACTGCATGTCCCGTGGGGTTTGGCTACAGAACCATCTCAGCTGTTTCTCTGTCCTAAAAATGAGGTAGAGACATGCTCCCCGGGAAGGGATGAGCCTCAATGTGGCCGCCCAGCCCGCCGTGTGGAAGGAGAGGCAGACAAAAGGCTCAGAAGCAGCAAAATCCAGCAGCTGGCCCAGCACCTGGCACAGGGACACCGCCAGGACGCACCGCACGACTCCAGGGCACGGGCCAGAGAGGAGCAGGCCTGTGAACTCTGCAAACCCAGAGGGCTCTGACTCACTCAGGAAGGAATGAGCTCCTTGGACGCTGGCCTCGGTGTGTGCGCACGCATATGGGTACAAATAAATGCAGACAAAGCGGGGTCCTCGCCTAGTAGAGATGGTCCCGCACGTGCTCCATGATGGTCCTCAGTCCCAGCCAGGTCTCCTCCGCGGTGGGGATGATCTGGCTGGCCGGCAGGAGGAAGCCGTAGTGCCCGGTATCTCTCAGCTCAAACGTGAATGCGTACTTGATGCCATTGTCATATGCCCAGTCAGGGCTGCTCCCGCTGGCTGGATCTGTAAGTCAGAAGGGAAAACACTCATTTTTTTTTTTTTTTTTTTTTTTTGAGACAGAGTCTCACTGTGTTGCCCAGGCTAGAGTGCCGTGGCGTCATCCTAGCTCACAGCAACCTCAGACTCCTGGGCTCAAGCGATCCTTCTGCCTCAGCCTCCAGAGTAGCTGGGACTACAGGCATGTGCCACCATGCCTGGCTAATTTTTTCTACGTATTTTTAGTTGTCTAATTAATTTCTTTCTATTTTTAGTAGAGACGGGGTCTCGCTCTTGCTCAGGCTGGTTTCGAACTCCTGAGCTCAAACAATCCACCCGCCTCGGCCTCCCAGAGAGCTAGGATTACAGGCGTGAGCCGCCGCGCCCGGCCAACTTGCCACTTTTTTATTGCCACCCAAACCATCCCTTTCCCAGCCTGAGTTCCGTAGTCTTCATCACAATCTCTCCCTCAGTCACCTTGACCCCTTTTCTCTTCCCACTTTGTGTTGCATTTCTTTGTCAAAACTGCTATTCTCTCCAGCCTGAGCAAGAGTGAGGCCCCGTCTCTACAAAAAATGGAAAAATTAGCTGGACGTGGTGGAGCACGCCTGTAGTCCCAGCTACTCGGGAGGCTGAGGCAGGAGGATCTCTTGAGCCCAGGAGTTTGAGGTTGCTGTGAGCTGTGATGGTGCCACTGCACTCCAGTCGGGATGACAGAGTGAGACTCTAAAAACAAAACAAAACAAAAAACTACCACTCTGGCTGGATCCAGCTCCTCTTCCCCATCCCTATGTGGCCCATACAGCTGAGCATGGCTGAAGAAAAACACCCCCACACACTGGACTCACTCTAAACCCTTGATCACGAATGTCACTGTGCTACATTCCCCTGGGCCAGTCACTCTCCCACCCTCCTGGACAACATTTTCTTTCCTTTTACCATCTTCACTTGACCTCTCATCTCGATTTTAGCAATAGCTTTCCAACGCCCTCCACCCCAAACTCTCAACACAGCAACCAGAGAGGTCCTTTTAAAATAGACCCCATTTTGACAGGCATCCATCCTGTTGTCTCCCACTTCCCAGCCCCTCACTCCACTCCAGCTGCCCAGGCCTCATTGCCCTCCTCAAACACTCTGGCATGTCTCACCCCAGGGCCTTTGCACTGGCTGTGCCTCCTGCTGGAAAGCTATTCCCTGGGTGGACACTCAGCCCTCTCTGTAGCCTCTTCACAGATCACCTCAGTGAGACCTCCTTAATCTATTTATATTCTATCCTTCAAACTACCCCCCCCACACTCCCAATCTCCCTTACCCTTCTCAAATTATTCTATTGTTCCATGGCACTTCCATCTTTGACATACTAGATAATTTACTTATTTATTATGTTTTTGGTTCATAATCTGCCCATGGGTTCACAGTCCCATGTTGGAAAATAAACTCCTCTAGGGCAGAAATATTTGTCCATTTTGTTCAGTAATGCGTCCCAAAGTCTGAAAACGCATAGTTTTGAACAATAAATATTTGTTAAAAAGAATGAATAAATGAAAGAATAAGTGAAGGAAAAAATGAATGAGTGAACCAAGGGTTTGTGCTTCTCGGAAGGGTGATGCTACCAATTGAAGTCATTAGGCTGGAGACGTTATTGCCAAACAACCAACAGAGGGCGCCAGCTTCCTAAATTTGGACTGTGATCGCTCACGGAGTGTCTGAGCCCTAGACCCCATTACTCCCCAGGAAAGGTGGACTCCAATCCATCTCGGATTCCTGTGTTCATTCTGTATCATGCAAGACCCATCTTGGCTTTCTCATTTTAAAAAAAGGAAGAAAGGAAGGGAGGAAGGAAGGAAGGAAAGAAGAAAGAAAGGGTGGGCGGGAGGGAGAGAGAAGGTAACTTCTTTTGAGATGTTCCCAATCAATCCCTTTCTCCTCTCTCCTTCCCCCCAAGGTCCTGGACCGGGAGGGCCAAATGGATAATCCATGTACTAGTTGGCTCGCAGATGCCTACTGGGATAACATCACAGAGCTAGACAAACTGACCAACTTCCACGGCCTCATGAACTCCTTTGAACAGTATCCTCGTGACTGGCACCTGTGGTATACCAATGCTGCCCCGGAGAAGGGGATGCTGCCAGGTACCCAGGCACCTGAGCAGCCCTTGCTCTCCTTCCCTCCATCCAGCCCAAGTGTTTGTCCTTCCAGTGCTCCTCGTCCCCTCCGCCAGCTGGCACCTGCCTCCTGGCCCAGGGGGTATTCCTGGCAGGTGCCCCTGTGTTTAGATTCTCTGCTCTTCCAGACTCTCTCCTTGCAATTACTCATCCCCAGGTGAGTGGGAAAATGCCTGCAATGAAATGCAACGGATGCTGATCGTTCGCTCCCTGCGCCAGGACCGGGTGGCATTCTGCGTTACCTCTTTCATCGTCAGCAACCTTGGCTCCCGCTTCATTGAGCCGCCTGTGCTAAACATGAAGTCGGTCAGTGGCTTGGCTTCCTTGCCCACACCACCACTGGGTTCTTCCTGCTTCTCTCGTTCTGTTTTGGTCTCCTCAATCTCTCTCTCCCACTTGGGTTATGTGGCCTTCTGCCTGAGGCCACGCCGGTGTTTCTGGCAGGTGATGGAGGATTCAACCCCACGATCCCCGCTCGTGTTCATCCTGTCCCCGGGCGTGGACCCCACCAGCGCACTGCTCCAGCTGGCAGAGCACACAGGCATGGCCCAGCGCTTCCATGCCCTGTCCCTGGGCCAGGGCCAGGCCCCCATCGCTGCTCGGCTTCTCCGAGAGGGTGTGATTCAGGGTCAGTGTCCATCTTTTTTTTCACCCCTACCCTCGGCCTTGGTCCCTCTCCCCAGAACTTCCTACTCCAGTCACACTACTGGAACTGCACTTCCCACTTCTCTAGAAGGTCCCAGGAGTGGCAGACCTGAGTATTGGACCCCACCACCACCAGGTGGAAAGTGTAGGGACAGGTAGGGCTTAGGGAATGATCCTTACTGACTCGGCATCTCCTTGCAGGACACTGGGTGTTCCTGGCAAACTGCCACCTGTCACTGTCTTGGATGCCTAATTTGGACAAGCTGGTGGAGCAGCTGCAGGTGGAAGATCCTCACCCTTCCTTCCGCCTCTGGCTCAGCTCTAGCCCCCACCCCGACTTCCCTATCTCAATTTTGCAGGCCAGCATCAAGATGACCACAGAGCCACCAAAGGTATGTGGCTATAGAGAGCCAGCGTCACCCCAAGCCATCTGGTCTACCTTTCCTCCTGCTAGCACCACAGCACGGCCTTAACCTTAACCACAACATGACTTTGTTTGATTTTATTGCCCTCTGAAAAATTCCACCTCATTCCTCTCCTCTTTGTGCCAAACTCCAAGAACATAATAGTAACATCTAACATTTCTTGAGTAATTACTATGTGCCAGACACTGTTCTAAGTTCTTTATATGTATTAATTCCTTTAATACACACACACAGGCCAGTGGCTCATACTTGTCATCCCAGCACTTTGGGAGGCTGAGGCAGGAGGATCAAGACCAGCCTGGGCAACATAGTGAAACCCCATCTCAACAAAAAATTTAAAAATTAGCCAGTCATGATGGCATGCACCTGTAGTCCCAGCTACTTGGGAGGCTGAGGTGGAAAGATTGCTTGAGCTTAGGAGTTTGAGGTTGCCGTGAGCTATGACCACGCCACTGTGCTTCGGCATGGGCAATAGGGTGAGACCCTGTGTTTTTTGTTTTTTTAAATTACACCCACATACACACCTGTCAGGTGAATACTATTACACCCCATTTTATAGATAGGAAACTGAGGCACAGGAAGTAACTAAGTATTCCAGAGTCAGAGTTTGGGTAGTTGGGTTCCCAGATTCATTCTTTTACACCCAGGAAACTTCCTGCCTCCTAGCCTTCCCTTACATTCTCTTCCTAATGTCACACTTCTCAGCTTCTTTCTCCTTCCTTCCCTCCAACTCTACTGAAATTTTTTATCTCCAGTATTACAAGCTCATCATTGAATGCAATCATACTGATCCTTTAAATCCGCCACACCACTGCGCCTCACCCATTCACCCCTGCTTAAACTATTTTAGTAGCCTTTCATTGCTCCTAGTTGAAAGCAAAATCCTCTTTGCTCACCCTGTGAAAAACACAGGGGCCAGTATGCAGTAGGTACTCAGCAAATAAGTACCATTTGAGTGTATGTGTGGGAGCCTTTCCTCATTCTTAGTCCTCTTTGACTACCTCAGGGCAGTTGGCACAGTCAGTCGACTGTCCCTCTCCCTGGCTTCCCTAACACTTCACCGCTGTTTCTCCCTCTGTCTTTTGACACACCATGTGTCACGTCTGTGTCTCCTTCTCCTCTTTGCCTGTGGCCGGATCTCAGGATTTAGTCCTTGCCCTCCAACTTTTCTCATTCTCCATTTACTCCTTTCACAAGTTTATGGGGAAATTGTCCTTTCCATGATTTCAACTCCAAGCCCCATTTCTGGCCCCAGTACCAAACTCAGTTCCAGCTCTGAATTGCTGTTTGATCACAAAGCACTGCTGCTCGGCCACCAGCACCGTGTGCCCTGCCTCTCACAGCCACCAGCCCGGGTCATTGCCTTGCTTCATTTTGGTTAATGGCACCAATATGATTTTTTTAAAAATGTGTTTAAAGTTGATTTTTATTTTCCTTTATTTTTTCTGCCAACACAAGTATTCTGTGCCCCTTTTTTTTTTGAGACAGAGTCTCACTCTGTTGCCCTGGCTAGAATGAGTGCCGTGGCGTCAGCCTAGCTCACAGCAACCTCAAACTCCTGGGCTCAAGCGATCCTACTGCCTCAGCCTCCTGGGTAGCTGGGACTACAGGCATGCGCCACCATGCCCGGCTAATTTTTTCTGTATATTTTTAGTTATCCAGATCATTCCTTTCTATTTTTAGTAGAGACGGGGGTCTCGCTCTTGCTCAAGCTGGTCTCGAACTCCTGAGCTCAAACAATCCGCCCGCCTCGGCCTCCCAGAGTGCTAGGATTACAGGCGTGAGCCACCGCGCCCGTGTGCCCCTTTTTAAAATGTCAAATAGTTCAGAAATCTGTTACCAGTGTAACAGAATTTTTTTTCTGTGTTTTTTTAAAGAACTTTTTTTTTTACTTCTAAGAGAGCTATGTGCCCTGGCAGCTAGATGGTCCTTTGTTGCTTGAGCATCCTGTGATGGGAGGAGGTGTGTAAGTTTGGAGGCAGGTGCTATTTAGGTCTGTGTGATAAAAGTGGGAGGCAGTGGCTGGGCACAGTGGCTCATGCCTGTGACCTCAGCACTCTGTGAAGCTGAGGCAGGAGGATCACTTGAGGCCAGGAGCTCGAGACCAACCTGGGCAACATAGCAAGACTCCCATCTCTACAAATGAAAAAAAAAAGAATATTTATTAAATATATGCAAGATATGAAGGATCATGATTCAACGAATGCCTGTGTGCCTATCACCCTTTTAAGAAAGATTAGCATTGTCTGTGAAGTCCCGATGTGCTTCTTCCCAATCTCATCGCCTTCCCTCCTTACTCAAAGGAAGCCTCTATTCTGAATTCTGAATGTGTCATTTTCTTTTCTTTATAATTTTAACACAAAAGTTTGTATCACTAATGCAATCATGCTACATAAGTTTCTCTGTGACTTGCTTTTTTCATTCAACATTATGTGCTTGACATTCATTCATACTGTTCTTCATGTTTCATAGTTCTTCATACATTCCAGATCCTAATCCTTTGTCAATTAGGAGAACATTGAGAACATCATGGCTAGGAGGGTCAAAAGTGGGGGGACAGTTATGTGTTTTGTGGTTTGTCTTTTCTGTTATTTTTTGGTGAATAGAAATTCTTAATTTTTATGAGGTTTTATGAGCTTTTATTCTCCAACATAAATTTTAGAATTAGCTTGTTAAGTTTCACAAAAAAATTGGATTGATCAATTTGGGGAAAATTGACAACTTTAGGACAAGAAACCTCACAATCCATGAGTATATCATATCTCTCCATTTATTCTTCATTTCAATGAAGTTTTGTAATTTTCCCTTAAAGACGTGTACATCTTAATTAGATTTATTCTTACTTTACATGTTTTGGTATTATAAATGGCATTGTAAAAAAAATCACATTTTATTTTTGTTACTGCTATCCAATATTCTTCAAGTTTTTCACTACTCCATCCTGTTGATCATAGATAAGTCTTTTTAAAACACTGTTTCAAAATATCACTGTCCCACTCAAGAGAGAGCGTGGCTCCATGTCTGTGATGCTAGGGAATCAAGTCCAAATGGCTCCAGCTATTAATACTACTCTTCTTATTGCCTCTCCGTCTGTACATGGCCCTTCTTTTCCCACCTGAGGACTTGCACTTGACTTCAGCCAAGCTCATCCTTTCACTTATTTTCTCCATTGTGTCTTTATTCCTTCAATTCCTTCCAGCTCCAGGAAACCAAGACCCTTCTCTCGAGTCTAAACATATCCTTCCCATTTGTAACACTTAGTCCAAATTCCAACTTGTTCATGAAACCTGATAAAGCCAATCATGTAGAATGTTCTTCTTTGATGATATACTATGGCCTTTTTAATGGACACTGAGCCTTGGTGCATAATTCTGCACAGTTTTGTTAATTAATAGTTGCAAGTATATACTTTGTCCATATTTTCTGGCACTCCCCAGTTGGGTTGGCCTACCCATTGAGAACATCATGGCTGAGAGGATCAAAAGTGGGGGGACAGGCTGGTCCGATGGTAGTGGGTTATCAGAACTTATTAATATTAGCGTCACTAAAATTGGTATACCAACCCCCCACTGCTAAATTTGACTGGCTTAACAAAAGTGGGGGAACAAGAAGGTAGGCCTGCCCCTAGCCCGTACAGTGCCTGTGTGTCTGAACTAGATGAAGGTACCTAGCCTTGTGAACGAGTGCATATCTTGGCATGTAGATCAAGGTCTAGATTTCAGCTTCCACTTACCTCTTCTACCAGTGCCTTTGTGCAGTGAACAGCCTCTACATCTGCACATGGTGGTGCTAGAGGCAGGGCTGAGTATGCTGCATGGCAACTGTGCACTTCATCGTCCCCAGGGCCTAAAGGCCAACATGACACGTCTTTACGAACTGATGACAGAACCACAGTTTTCCCGCTGCTCCAAACCGGCCAAATATAAGAAGCTGCTGTTTTCACTCTGCTTCTTCCACTCTGTATTACTCGAACGCAAAAAGTTTCTGCAGCTTGGCTGGAATATTGTCTATGGCTTCAACGACTCTGACTTCGAGGTTTGTACTAACCAGGTGTCCTCATTCCAGCCCTCTCTCCTTATCCTTCCTGCCCCTGGCTCCCCTGTGGGAATATCCGCTCACAGAAAGCCTGTGTTAAGGCTCCATTGGAAGAGTTCCTGCCATAACTATGTGGGGTGGGTGGGGACTTGGGTTGGGACCGTTCACAGGTGTCAGAGAACTTGCTGAGCCTCTATCTGGATGAGTACGAGGAAACACCCTGGGATGCACTCAAATACCTCATTTCTGGCGTCAACTACGGTGGACATGTCACAGATGACTGGGACCGGCGCCTGCTCATCACCTACATCAATGACTATTTCTGTGACCAGGCTCTATCAACTCCCTTCTACCGGTGAGGGGCAGGTGGCACTGAGCAGGGAGCCAGAGGACACAGCAGAGAATATAAGATTGGGAGAAGACAGTTTGTGGGACTGGGAAGGGGAGCAAGAGCAGGGAGTTGGACAAATGGGACATGCATAAGGACTGGGGTCTTGGCTGTGCATTGAAGCCCAAGACCCCACAACATGGCGATAATTATGCTGTGGCTCCTCAGGTTGTCGGTACTAGAGACTTACTTTATCCCCAAGGATGGGAGCCTGGCCTCTTACAAGGAATACATCAGCTTATTGCCTGGCATGGACCCCCCTGAGGCCTTTGGCCAGCACCCCAATGCTGACGTGGCCTCCCAGATCACAGAAGCACGAACTCTGTTTGAGACTCTGCTTTCCCTGCAACCCCAGATTACACCCATCAGGGCTGGAGGCCAGACCCGGGAAGAGAAGGCAAGAAGAGACACACCTGGGGTGGGGGTGGGGAGTGATGAGGAAGAGAGGGTGACACTCACACCTCCTACCTCCTCAGGTCCTTGAGTTGGCTGCAGATGTGAAACAGAAGATCCCTGAAATGATCGACTATGAGGGGACCCGAAAACTGCTGGCTCTCGATCCCTCCCCCCTCAATGTGGTCCTTCTGCAGGAGATCCAGAGATACAACAAGCTGATGCAGACCATCCTGTAAGATGCAGGGGCTCTGTGGGATGTGGGAGGGGCAGGGAAGGGCCTTCACCCCCTGGCAGGATGACTTTTTCAGGCCCACCGTCTCTAACCCTCCACCTCATCCTGCTCAGGTTCTCACTGACAGACTTGGAGAAAGGCATCCAGGGCCTCATCGTCATGTCTACAAGTCTGGAAGAGATTTTCAATTGCATCTTTGATGCCCACGTTCCTCCGCTGTGGGGAAAGGCAAGATTACACCACTGTTGACCCTACTGCAACCACGAGCTCTCTTCTAATCCCTGTGCCCCTCAATCTCCTGGTTCTAGGGAGGCATGTAGCAGACTGCAGAGAGCCTGGGCATTGAAGCCAGATGGGTTCAAGGTTGAAATCTGGCTCTCTGACTCTGCACAACTTACTAACTTATAGACTTACTCAGGGCAGGTTACTAACCTCTCCAAGAATGTTTCAAAGATTCCCAGTATTGTACACGACACTCAGTAGGTGCTTCATTAATGATACGTGGTTGATATTACTGTTGCCATTGTTATTAATAAATAGGTGCCATCTTATGCTTCTTTCCCAGGAGCTGGCTTATGGAGAGCTTTGCCCACCCTTAGGCAGGGAACAGGGGCTGACACCACATAGTTTTCTCATATCTGCTCCCGGTGCTCAAAATAAGGACTTGAATGCATGATGAAATGAATGAGTAAACACTCGCTCCTCCTCCCCCAGGCATATCCCTCACAGAAGCCACTGGCTACATGGACCCGGGACTTGGCCATGCGTGTAGAGCAGTTTGAGCTGTGGGCCAGCCGTGCCCGGCCACCTGTGATCTTCTGGCTGTCTGGTTTCACCTTTCCCACGGGCTTCCTCACTGCCGTGCTGCAGTCTTCAGCTCGCCAAAACAATGTGAGCAATGTGGAAAGTGTGAAGCAGGATGGGTATTGAGGACATGTATTTGCTCTCCTCTTTGGGGTCCTCCCTTACTCTCACCTTCAACCTCCAGATTTCAGTGGACAGCCTCTCCTGGGAGTTTATCGTTTCCACTGTGGATGACAGCAACCTAGTGTATCCACCCAAGGTGGGAGCCAGATGTGCTTGGGGCTCTGAGCAAAATAGGGTGCTGGGATGCAAAAGTGGAAATAATCAGATGAGAAGGGAGGAGAGAGGAGCCAGTTTGGGGTGCTGGCAACTAAGAGTGTAGCCTTCCCCCAAACCTGTGCCCATTTCTCCCCAGGATGGTGTCTGGGTTCGGGGCCTGTACCTGGAGGGTGCAGGCTGGGATCGGAAGAACTCCTGCTTGGTGGAGGCAGAGCCCATGCAGCTTGTCTGCCTCATGCCCACTATCCACTTCCGGCCTGCAGAGAGCCGCAAGAAGAGCGCTAAGGGTGAGTCAGCTCCCCGAGACCTGCCTGTCCCATCCCTAGTCTGGATCCTAACCCATCCTCTGCTCCAGCCCTCTCCACACTCGCTCCTTCTCTGCTCTCGCACAGGGGTCTGACTCCTTGTCTTCTTTCCCCCAGGCATGTACTCCTGCCCCTGCTATTACTATCCCAACCGGGCAGGCAGCGCAGACCGAGCCTCCTTTGTCATTGGCATCGACCTCCGATCTGGGGCGATGACATCCGATCACTGGATCAAGAGAGGCACTGCTCTACTCATGAGCTTGGACAACTGAGGAGGCCTCCTTCTTCTCCGCTTGACAGAGGGTTGGGGACTCTAGGAACTGAAGCTGTTAATGCACCTGGATTGAGGCTGGACTTCTCTCAGGCTTTGACCTTGGCTGAATTTAGCATGTGATGGGGCCCTGGAGACACCTAGCTGTGCTAGCCATAAAGGTGGAAGAGTTGTATTGGAGCTCAGAGCAGTAAACTCGCGACCACAAGCCCTAAGTGTCTCAGTGGAGCGGTGGGGGTTTGGGGAGGGAGGAATCCCAGGCCTTACGGAGTACGGGAGCTATTAGTGAGCTAATAGGACGCGGGGAAAGGAGCGAAGGAAGAGGGGGCAGCCTTGAGAGGAAAGGAGGCGTGGCCTTGAGCCAATGTGCAGGGCGCTGGGGCCTAAAGGAGGTGTGGCTAAATCTCGGGGCAGGACTTGAGTGGGTGGGGCGGGGCTTACTTTAGACGGGCGCGTGATCCAAATGGGATAGGGGTTTGGTCAGGCACGCATCAGGGCCGAACCCGTACACTGCACCCTGCACCCCGCACCCCGCGCCCGGCATCCTACCCAACACCGGCTCTGAGGCTAGCGGGACCGGCAGAAGGCGGGGCGGAGCCGGAGAAAGGGACTTCGGCGCAAGGAGGGGCGGGACCACGAGAAGGGGGCGGGGCTGGGGGAACGGGGGTGCGGGTGTTTGTGTTGGAAAATCCAACTGCGCCACTGGGCGGAGCGGCCCCCCCAGCCCTGGCCTGGGAGAGGGGGGGCCGCTCGCCCCCTTGGGAGACCTTGGGGAGCCTGAGCATCTGGGACCCCCCAGAACCAGGTAACGGGGAGCCGCGAGGACGTCTGTAAAGAGGGAAACCAGCTCTGTGCAGGGGGGCGGGACGCCTGAGTCGTAGGAGGGGTAGAGCTGGGGATGGACGTTTGCGTCTCGGGAAAGGCACTGGGAAAAAGACTGGGGCGCAGGACATCCAGGTCCCCTACGAAAGAACAGGGCGGGGATGGGGGAAGAACTGGGAGGCAGATGTCTGGGGTTCCGGATGTCGAGAAGGGCCTGAAAGGACTCCCAGCTCCCCCAGGGCTGGGATTCCCCTTCCTGACACCAGGGCGGGGCGCAGCACTTCTAACTGAAGGGCAAGACTGAAGGGCAGAGTTTGCAGATAGGTCAATGCGATGGCCCATTAAGGTTAGATGTGGTCAGACTAGGGGTGTCTCTGGTCCCGGGGCCATTTCAAGTCTCCCTCCACTTCTTTCCACGGGTGAGGTATATAGCCTCAGCCTGACTTTCCCACTAGGAGCCCCAAGAGCTTCCTAGCGATAGCCTTCGCCCCCATCCCACTCCACCCCGCCGCACCTCCCTCTCTCGGCCTTGCCCGCTAATTTCCTCATCCTTGGTCCTGCCCCCACTCTGCAGTCTCGGGTTCCCTAACCCTCAAACGCCTCTCGATGCTGAACCTTCCCAATGTAGCCACGAGATGGCGAGGGCGAGACGCACACCTAGAGCTGAGGGCAGTGCGAGTGGGGGATGTGACGGCTGAAGACCCTGTCCCGGCCTGAGGGAAAGATGGGTTGAAGCCCTCATTTGACTTCATGTCACCTGGGCCCCCTCACAGGAAATTGCGGGCAGCAGGGCAAAGGGCATAGGATAGGGAGGAGGCTGGGGTAAGTAGTGGGGAGGGGGGCACGCGGGTTGGTTACTAAGCAACGTAGATTCGCTTCCTGTCTTTTGTGGCTTGTGGCCGTGACACGGGTGGGGTTTAGAGAGAGTGGGGGGCTTGGAGACTGTGGGGCAGGTTGAGGGCAGGACACCCGGTTCCCGGGCCTAGGAAAACCCTGGGAGGTAGGAGGGGAAGCAGCGAGCTGCGCTGCAACAGAAAAGGAGTCGGCGGTTAGCCTGCAGGGGGCGGGACCAAGGCACGGCGCTCACCTCGGCTCCCCTTCCCTCCCGGGGGTTGCTTGCCCTGTTGCCAGAGTAACTGGAGAGCGAGACTCGGGAGCCCGATTCCTTAACTCTCCCTTCCGTCCAATCCGCTCCACCGGACGTCCCTGACATCAGGGCCCTGGCAGCCAATGGGGAAGGGGCATTATAGAGAGACTGGAAAAGGGAGAGAGGAGGGGAAGAGGTGGAGGAAGGGAGGAGGTAGCTGCCCGGGACCCCGCACGTGCACTCCCACACGCTCGCGCCCACCCCCCTTTCATCGCACGCGCCCGTGCACCCCCTTGCGCCTGCGCAGCTAGCCGCTTCCCCCCGCCACTCGCTCCCCTTCTGGAGTCTGGGTAAACTAGCGCTGGGCTGCGCTCCTCAGCCCCTGGGGACCCAGACGTCTGGGTCGGTCAGCACTGTTTCACTGGGTCGCGACCATTAATGCCCAGCCTCGCTTGGGAGGGCCAGTTACCTGTTCCCCACCTCCCCCCAGCTGGCGCCCCACGCTCCCAGGTGGGCTGGGCGGAGCTGTGGTTTCCGGCCCCATATGCTCAGGCACTGCCTTCCCGGGCTCTGGCTTAGGTTGCTTCCCCAAGAGAAAGGGAGCGGGTACCAGAGCCCCTTCCCGCTCGGGCCCAGCTGCAGTTGGTGGCGGGGGAGGGCGCTGCGGGGAAGCCCCGGACGGCCCAAGTGACTCCTCCGGGCCATCACGCCCCTTCTTCGCATGAATTCCTGCTCTTTGATGTGCACCAAAAGCCTTGCCATTCTTAACGTTTCCTCCTTACTCGTCCTGGTGTTCTTTACACCTCCCTCGGCTCCTTTCGGGCTGTCTGTCCCCGTCTCCACTCGTCCTTCTCTGCTTCTCCGGATTACATAACTCTTCCTCTCGCCGTGTCCTGATTTCAACTCCACAGACTCCGCCCTGGAACAGCGCGGGGAGGGGTGGGACAGTTGGGGACCCAGACAGATTATGGCTGGCGGCCGGCTGGGGCACGGGGGATCCCGCAGATGGGAGACGGAGCCCCGCGGGACCCGATGCCCCCATTCCCCGCCTCCTGCCCCCCACCCGAGATCTCGCCCGAGAGAAATGAGGCACTATATCTCCGAGAGGCGTGTCGGGACTCCTGTCAGAAATGTGGGTTGGGAGGTCAGGGCTGGAGGCGGAGGAGCGGAGGCAATCGAGAGGCCGAGTCCCTGGGTTTGAGTCGTATTGGGGGTAAAAGAGATGAAGGCAGGACGCCTGGGTTCCCTCCCACGTCTCTTTTTTGGGTTCCCACAAAACCTAAGGCTGTTTCCCAGGAAGCTCAGCCAGCAGACTCCCGCAGCCCGGTGGGGGTCAAAGGTCTGTGTTAGAGGTGGCCTGGGATGATGTCACCAGTGCACGTGCCCCGGGATGGTTGCCAGGCAATGAGGTCTCCTCCCCCTTCCATTCCCTCCCACCTCTGCCCTGAGTCCGGTTTTAGTCCCGTGCCATCTCTTTCCCCTCTCTCTTCCTTTGGCCTTAGCCTTCTGCAGGTGGGAAACCCCGGCCTGGAGTTTTGGGAGGGGGAGGGGCACGGGTGTGGTGTGGCTGAAAGACTTTGCCCCCTTTGCTGGGCTGAGAGAACCTTGGGTCACTTTTCCCTAGATTGGCACAGAAGAGCTTCCCCTCCAAGCCCCCACCCCCCAGAAAGAGCCTCCGAGCAGTCTCTTTACTTTCCCACCTGCTGCATGGCCAAGTGTCCCATTGCCCCCTTCCCACCCACATTGACTTGGAGTGGGAGTGGTTGTCAAGAGAGCTACCCCCAAGAGAAAAGTTGTGTGTAGTTCGGGGGATTCACTGGACACCAGCCCATCCCTGAGGTCTCCTTAATCTATGACACACCACCCCCCCTGCAAACAGTTGAGGAAAAGGGTCAAGAAACAGTATTAGGCTGAAAAGTCAGGGTCATTATACTGGGTAGGTGGGTGGGCCAGTTTCCGACCGGGCATCTCAGGGGAGGAGGTCTCAGTTGACAGCTATGGCTGCCCTTCTCTATAGAGTCCTGGGGTTGGTGATGGTATTGGAAAAAATCAGTTTCTGCCTTTATGTACCTTAGAGTTTGGGTAGTCAGATCAAACCTGGTTTCTAATCCCAGCTCTGCCACTTAGTGGCTATTGGGACTTGGAAAGGTCACAACCTCAATGAGCCTCATATTCTTAATCTGGAAAATGTAAATATCAATACCTACCTTCAGGCCCATGGGAAAAAAAAATGAGATAATTTATGCAAAGCACTTAGCACAGTGCCTGGCACAATGAACACTGAATGGATGCTCGTTGTTATGAAATACTTTTATTATTAAATGATGTTAGTTATTATTTGTATTATTATAGGTGGTAGACCTACTCCAAACTAACTATGACCTTAGGAGTTTGTTAGGGAGGAATGGATAGTTTGTGTTAATTTGGAGGTGGGGGTGCTGGGAATTAGCTGTGACTGCTTTGTGCACTTTATTTGATGAGGGCTTTAGACAGATTTGTATTGCTTCATTTAGGATTATTTTTTGCTACTCTCGGAGAAGAAATAGCTAAGGCTATTCCTTTGGCTTTGAAAATAAAATAATTGTATTATGGTTTGATTTTGAAGCAAGACCCCAGTCCCCTCCCATGTTGCTCTCTGGAACCTTTCATTTTGCAAAGGGACTCCACAGTTTCCGTAGCGGGGAAAGGGCTAGGCTGAGGGGTGTGTAAAAGATTGGGGTGGGTGGGTGGAGAGAGACTAGTGCAGGGGGCTGGGGGGGCGGGTAGTTAAAGGAAGAGACCGGAAGGGAGGAGGAGGGAGCCTGCTGGTGGGGAGGGAGGGAGGGGAGGAGGAGGTGGAGGAGGAGGAGAAGGAGGAGGAGGGAGGGGGTTGGGGAGAGCCTGCTACAGTTCTTTGTTTGACTCCGGGACTCAGGGACGGGGAGGAGGAGGGAGGGAGGCAGAGGCTGCAAGCGCCGGGGCAGGCCCAGGAGGCAGAGGAGGGACCGTCTCCCCCGCCCCCCCAGCCCCCACTCCCCCGCCCCCGCTGCTTCCCCCCCCTCCCTACCCGGACTCCGGGGGCACCGCCGGGGGACAGACACCCAGCAGGTAACCCTGGCCTGGCTCACCCTCCCCCCTCGGATTTTCCTCCACACCCTCCCGGATGACCCCTTTCCCCCTTTCCGTCTCCCCGTTTTCCCTGGGCTTGCCTCTTTTCCCTGGCCTTCCTTGTTCCATCGCCCCCACTTGGGCTTGTCGCCCGCTGGCTGCGCCGCCGTCTCGTGCAGCCCGATTCGCTTCCCCTCGTCCAGCAGCCTGTGCGCCCTAGGTCTGCCTTAGGCACCTTTTGGGGCTCTGTCTCGCTGCTTCTCCGGGCTCTTGCTCCCTTCCAACCTGTCTCCTGGGGTTCTGGGGGAGGAGGGAGTACCTGTCCTTTTCTCGCTCCCCCTAGTTCCCTGCCCCCCCAACTCTGGCCCCCCTTCTCCTTCTAGCAGTACCTAGGGGTGGGGAGAGAACCGGAATTTGGGGGGCCCCCTGGAGGGGCAAGGGGCTGTGTGTCGCTGGGGAGAGGGGCTGTGTGTGTGTGTATAGGGTGGGGGTGGGGGTCAGTTAGAGACCTGGCTGCCTCTCTGTTGTCCCTTTAAATGGCCCTCACATTTCTGGGGGGAGGTAGCAAGCCGCCAGCCTGGGGGGCAGGGCCCTTGGTTCGTCCACACAATCAAGGGTGGTAATGATTTAAAGGGACAGCCTCAGTGTGGCCGCTGCCACCCTGTGCCGGCAGGCGGGGGAGCTGGCAGGCCATGTCTGGGGAGGCTTGGCTGGTGAGCAGGGGATTTGAGGCTGAGTCCCTAGCCAGGCCTGCCAGGTCTGGGACAGTGCTTCGGGTGGGAAGGTGCAAGGAGGGGTGACAGCCTGCCTGGGGGGTGCTTAGCCTGTGCTTTCTCCAGGGCCCCACCTTTGGGTCCATGGACTCCTTGGCTAAGAATCCTAAGTCCAAACTACAGAGTCTGTCAGCCACCAGGTGGGGGCCACCAGCAGGTCTGCAGGTCAGCAGCCTGGCCTGGGCACTTTGGAGCTCGCCCTTCAGCTTCCCCTTTTGTTGTTTGGCTCTATGCACGAGAAAGCCCCAGCCCCTCCCCCAGCTCCCCCTTCCCGTCCACATGCCCCCCCAACACACACACACTCACACACACACATACCCCAGCTGTTGGACAGATGAATTACAGCCTCAGGCTTGGGGCCAGGGCTGGTGAGGGATTAAAGCTCTGGGGCTGGCCCTTTAAATGGCTGTTAGCCCCTCCCCCACTCTGGTGTCCAGACACCCCTCACACACACCCCTGACCCTCTTGGCTGCCCCTCACACCTCCTCTTGGTCTGTCCTAAGGCCTGCCCACCCCCCTCTCTCTAGACTAGACCCTGCCCACATCACAACCACATACACAAATGTTACAGACTATACATACACACTCCCTGGTCCCACATTCTGAGCCTCCCTGCCTTAGAGGGTTCTCACCTCAAACTCCCTTCTTCAGCAGAAGGGCCTTGCCTGCCTGGCCTGTCCAGCCTTCAGCTGACCACTACCCTGGCCCAGTGCAGGGGCCTTGCATGGGTCAGAAATAGGACCTCCCTGGGGGCAGTGTCATCAGCAGCCATGGAAGCTTGCGGCACATTGCATCATGGAGGCTGGGGGCCAGAGGCCTGAGTCCCTGGGGCAGGGGGAAGGATGGGGGCTGGAAGGACAGGGAATAGAGATATGACTGGGAGCCCAAGAGTATGGGTTCGTAAGGGCAGAGAATGAAAACTATGAGTAAGGGAGTAGAAAACATAGGTCTTTGAGGAGTGAGTCTGAGGTGAGGGCTGATTTAGGTCTAAACCAAGGATGGACATCTGATTCTTGGCCTTGGACTTATGTTAAAAGACCTAGCTTCTTGTCTCTGAGGGTTGGGAAGGAAGGGCATGGGCCTCTAACACCTTCCTGGCCACATAGAGGAAGGAGGTGATGGGGAAACAGGATATGGCCTTGAGGGGTGGGATGGAGGGGAGGCTTGCAGGGGAAGCCACTTATAGGCTCAGGCCCAGAGTCATAGTTCTTGCAGAGGAGGAAGGCACCTCCCTGTTGGGCCCGTTCATCTAGTCTGGCCACCTGTGCTGCTAGCCAAGACCTGCCTGTACCCGCCTGGGGGAAGAAGAGGAGGCAGAGTCCAGAGGGTAGGGTTGACTGTCTGGTGTCTTGATAAGGTTGGAGGGGACACAGAGCTAAAGGAAGAGGGTCTGCATGCCCTGGGGCTAGGATTCAAGTTGGCTTGTGTACAGATGTCAGGGCAGCAGTACAGATGTCAGGCACCAGGGAGTCTCAGCAGGAGGGTCCAGTCAGAAGAGCGATCATGGGTTGGGTGTCCAGTGTAGACTTACTCAGATGCTACAGCATGCCCCTCTTATGATCTGGTCCAGGCTGTCCTAAAGGGGAAGGTTGGAGGACCACTTTGGAGATGGCTTTTTCTGGTTGCCATGGAAACAGATTTTCCCATCCTGTCTAATCCCAAAGCCAGGTCTCTCCTTAATGAGGGGACAGGGAGCACAGAGAAATTCTCCAGCCTGGGAGACCTCACTTCTAACTGACTTCTTTCTTTTAGGTTCCCCTCAGGCACCATGCCAGCCCCATAGCACTGCCCACCCCACCTCTGTGGTTTGCTGTACCCCATTGCTGGGATACTGGTTCCAATGAGACAGGGCACAACAAACTCCATCTGGTAAGTCCTGCGCCTGGGTGACCCTTTCCCCTCAACAGTCCAACTCTGCACCACATGGTTGAAGATGCTTGGTATGATCTGGATCATGGATCACGCCCACTCTTCAGAATGGTCCAGTCCAATTCTGAGCTTCCTCCCATCATGTGGTGCTTGAGTGGTTCAGCCCTCTGGGTTTATGGAGCTCCCCTGTGTCTCCTGTGAATGGTTCAGCCCTGTACTTCACCAGCCTCTCCACTACCACCAAAAAATCTCCACCCCCCCCACCCCAAGTGCTACAACTCAGTTGTTTATTGAATTAAGCTGGGGTTTGCAAGCTGAAAAGTGGATGTGAGATACCCTGGAGGAATTTTTTTCTTGGGAAGGGAAGGGCTTTGCCCCTATAAGAGTTGTTGAATAGCCTGGCTTATAGAGGGTGTTCGGAGATTGATTTGGGGAGATAATGGAGAACATTGCCACAACAGCTTACTGTGGCCACAGCAAACTTGGTATCTCACCTTTCATTCCAGATCCCTTCTGTCCGTAGTCTCCCCACTGAACTATAGTATTCACCTCACTAAGTCTTACTCCTCTTCTGCTTCCCACTCTCCTGCCAGTTCTCCTCCCAAGGCCCTGCTTCATTTCCTATTCCTCTGTGGGAGAAAAGGGAAAATGATCCCTAGGCCAGGGACTTAAGTTCTCTGAGTGTGTGTTGCTCTTCCCCATTACTCATTGTGTTTCTTGTGTGGTTTTCTTCTACATATTTCTCACTATTTGGCATGATGGTGTGCACTTTGGGGTGCCTCAGTGGATTTGGGTTGAATAACGTGTTAACTGAATGAGCTTCATTGCCAAGAAATCTATGGCTTCTGAAATCTTAAGCACAGCCTCCTACCCACACCTTTTCTAAAGGACATGAGACATTTGGGATGGTAACATGGGGTAGAGCTGAGAGGAAGATGGCTTGTGAGACTAAAACCATGTGAGGGAGAATAGGACAGAGGTAGTATAGAAAAGTGGTAAGGATAAGGCTCTGGAAAGAAGCCCAGCTCTTCCATTCACTTGCAGAATGACCTTGGCCAAGTTACCTAACCCCTCTGAGCCTCAATTTCCTAATCTGTAAAATGGGGTAACCAGAGTACCTCCTATGTCAGGTTTTGGGAAAGAGTAAAAAAAAAATTTCACATAAAGTGCTTAATGTAATTCTTGGCATGTAATAAATATTCACTAAATGCTAGCAATTATCATTATAATGGGAGCCTCAGGGAGCTGTGAGGATAAGCAGGGATGTTGAGGGATGGGACAGAAACTGATTGAAGGCAGACAGACCTCCAAAATACTTCACTCAAATAGAATGATCACTGACCCAGCAAGACATCACGATTCAGAGGAGTGAAGCGAGAAGTCAGCAGGGTCAGCCCACTCCAAGGTTTCCTTGACTCTGTTCAGGAACATGAAGGCAAACACAGAAGGGCATGTGCAGAGACACACGTGATCACGCTAGTGATGCAGAGGCAGACTCAGACAAAAGACCGAGACAGGAGCTAGGCAGACACACAGACAGAGACAACCCCGCGGAGTCGTGTAGACAGGGATAATGACAGGAACGCGTCAGGCACAGGCACTGTGGGAGACGAGATGAGCAGATATGCAGGTGCACACGGAGACAGACACCGGGACCCCCACACACAGCCGACCGTGTCAGACAGACTGACGAACACAGCGCTCAGTCAGAGGCAGACACAAGGCCTGCAGTGACACATAGCGGGCCGGGGCCGGCACCGTCACTCCTCGGTGGGGGGCGGGGTGGGGCCGGCAGCGGGGGAAGGCTGGGGAAGGGAATCCCGGGCGGGCGGCCTGCCCGGGTGGCTGAGTCACAGCGAAGCCTTCGCCGGCAGCCCTCCCCTCCTCCTCCCCCTCCCCCAGGTAAGAAGCGAGCCTGTAACCCCTCGCTTCCACCTGGCAGAATGAGGACGGGCAGACGGGATGCTGCGAGGGTCCTGGACCCGCCCCACCTCTGCGCGCGTGCTGCGTGCCCGCTAACTGCCTGCTCGGTAAAACCTTATCTGCGGGGTCTTGCTTTGACTGTCTTGTGAATTTGCGTGCGCTCTTCAGGCCTCTTACCACGCGTTCCGCGCGGCTGGGGCGCTGCGCGGAGCGGCTCCTCGGCCTCAAGCCCGGAGAGAGTTAAGTGGGTGTGATTGATGGAGTGGTTCTCTCTTGGGGCTGTCGGGGGCGGCGGGGGGGCGGGGGGGGGTCGGTTAAAGTCCCTAGTCCAGAGCCCGGATGCTGGGGGCGGAGCTGGGCTTTGCCGGGAGTGCCCGGATGGAGAGGGCGTGGCCTCGGCGGGAGCAGAATTAACCCTTTCAGAGCGGCTGGCTCCCGGTATTGTGGGTCGGGTTGGAAGAGGCTGGAATGTCAGCCCCAGAAGTGTGTCGGCCCCCTAGCCTGGCTCTGGCCTTGTGCATCTACCTCTCGTCTGTCTTCGAGGAGTCTGTGGGTGCCAGTCTTTGTGCCTACCCGTGGTTGTCCCCTGCCTTTGGTTAGTATGGACACTGGGAGTCAGGGAGGGCTATTCTTACTCGACAGCGAGAGTGGAGGTGAGAGTGGACCGCGAGCCAGCCGGGAAACAGGTGTGAGCGCGGCGTCTGGGCTGCCGGCGCAGGGAGGGGCCATTGTGGCGGGGGGAGACGAGAGGGGAAATTCCGCGGGACCGGTGGTGAGCAGTGTGTGGGCTGAGGAGTTGTGTCTGCCTCTGACTGTGTGTCTGTGTGTGTTCAGGGAGGCGGGGGCTGAGTCAGTGGGAATATGGGAAGGTTTTCTGGGTGACTCACACTCCCCCTTCCCAAGCCTGAATCAGACCCCAAGGGAGGGCTTTGTATGGGGGGCGGATGAGGAGTCAGGCGCCTGGGTCCCGGGTGGGGACAAGGATCCGAGGTGGCTGGCGCGAGTGTGTGTTTAGTGTACAGGAACTTTTGTCCTCAAGCGAGGGCTTTGTATTCCTGGGTGCCGGCGTGAGGGTGTGTGGATAAAGGTGGAAGACCACGGCTTGAGGGACAGGAATCGCTGATTTAGGGAAAGCTGAGTCAGTTCCCCGTGGGAAAGGGGAAGTGGCAGAGGGGAAGTGTCATCATCGCAGAAGGGGAAGCTGCATTTCCTGGTAACTGGCAGCACCCTGGGCACCACTTCCCAAGTAGGAATCTGCTCCTCTGATGTCTGGTCCCCCAGCTCCCCATTTGCCCATGTCTGATGCATGGGTTTCCCCACCCCGGGGATTTGGGTAGGGGCAGCCATCCAAGGCTATACTTGACCGCATTTAAATGCTGTACTAGTCCCAGTGTTTGATAACTGATAGAAAGGCTGCTGCCTCTGGTGAGATTTCTGACAGAAACTCCGCTTGAACTGCAGAGAGGACCCGCGGGGCCCAAGCGCCCACCAGGGCTCGGCGGAGAGTGGCACGCTGGAACCTGTAGGGTCCGAGCGTTTCCTAGCAAACGGAAGACCTTGCCCCTGCGGGAGGGAAGGCTCTTTTCACCAGAAACCCGTCTGCCCTTGTGGGCTGGGTGGAAATTTCCCCACAGCGCAGATTTCTCTTAGCGAAGGCGAACTTTCCAGCCGCCCCCAGCCCCTGGTCGCTCACTCTCCCCCGGCTTCCTGCCCGGCGCTTGCTCCAGCTGGAGCACTGGCCCCGCCCCCGCCGCTTTGTACTCGACACTCGCCTCTCGTCGCTCTTTGTACTCTAGACTCTCAATGGACCGATCCCGGGAGCCGAGCCGGCTCCCTACCTGCGGGGACGCCGGGTAGGCGCGGGGACGCAGCTGCTGGGCTTAGAAAGGCGAGAAGGAAGAGCTGGGGCTAAAAGGAAGGTGCCCAGAATAGGGGAGTGCTGTGTCCGTCGTGGGTCTGAACCTGCACCAACGGGAAGGGGTGGGGGGGCGTGAAGGAGGAAGTGAAACGGGTTCTGGGTTCTTTAAGGGAGTGGGCGGTGAGAGTGGGACAAGGGTGATGTCACTGCCTGTCGGGCCCCGCCCTCCTCCCTCCCTTAGGACCCCCCCTACACTTACACACACCGCTTCCGCTGCGCAAGTAGCCACGTCACGGGCAACCCCCGAAATCCCCCCTCCCTTGGGGGGCGGGGGCCACGTGGGCCGTGGGGAACCGCGTGGCCCCGGTGGCGAAGGGCATAGAGGATACCGGAGCCACGAGAGAGGGGCCACTCGGGACTGCGGTGCGCGACTTCTCGGAATTTGGGGATTACAGGGGGAGTTTTGCTTTGTGGGTCGGTCAGTATTGAAGACCCAGAGAGCCAGGGAAAGTGGAGGAGCTGGAGGAACTGGGTATGAGGCTGGGGGCTTGACCACGGTTGGGGTCGGGGTTGGGTGTTGCGGGGGGTGAAGTGCTCTGATAGCGGTGCGGGAGGGTTTGGGTGCCGTAGTCGCGGTGGCTGGCCAGTCCTCCTAAGCAGTTCCCAGGGGCGCTCGGGGTAGGGGGGTCAGTCACTGGGCGAGGTGAAGTGAGAAGGGGAGGGACGTCTTTGCGTTCTGCATCCGTCTGCCGTCCGTCGGTCTTGCGGTGGCCGGGCGGAGGGCGACTGGAGAGGTCTGACCGGGATCACCGGTGGCTGAGTGGCTGCGCGAGCCTTACGGGTAGTGTCTATGTCCAGGCCGGGCTGAGCGTGCGACTCACTGCCGTCAGCCGCACGCGTCTCGTCCTCGCTGGCCTTCTTGCCCTGCCGGCCGGAGTGTCAGATCCAAGATGGGGACCCTAGACGGGAGCCGCGGGGTCACATCGGGGTCACCCCAGGCCGAGCCCGTCAGACCGGCTCCGCTGCCCCTCCTCCCGGGGCCACTGACTGCCGGGCTAACCTCGCTCCGATTGGTTCCAGCCAGGCTGTTACTGAGGCGGAGACGCGGATGATGATTGGCTTTCTGAGGAGAGAGGAAGTCCTGTGATTGGCCAGATCTTGGGAGCTCGCCGGCGCTGTGAGAGGACGCTCCCACGGAGGCCGGGTAAGCGGCGGCGTTGCGGGTCGGCCTCTGTGGCTTCGGACTGGAAGTCTGGCAGTGCAGCCACCCCGTCCCGCCGACTGGCCGTTCGGCTCCTAGCCATTCTCCTGGCCCTCTAGGGGCTCCTTAGGCCTGGTGGGCCTCCCCTTAGGGAAAGCCAAGGCCCGGTTCCCTGCACAAATGATAGACCTGTGTGTTGGCCAGCTCACCTCACTCCCTTTTTTCCTTCTCTCTGTAGAATTGGCTGTGAAAGGCCCCAGGCGGCCATCTGGGGCAGTGGGCACTCTGGTCAGAGCGGCTGGAGCCGGACCATCGTCCCAGAGAGCTGGGGCAGGGGGCCGTGCCCAATCTCCAGGGCTCCTGGGGCCACTGCTGACCTGGTAAGGGAAAGTCTGGGGCTGGGTTGGCTGGATGTACACTGGCAGCTGTAGTTTTGCCTCCAGTAAGAGCATAATCTCTTATCCCCACTCAGGCTGGATGCATCGGGCAGTGGACCCTCCAGGGGCCCGCACTGCACGGGAAGCCTTTGCCCTTGGGGGCCTGAGCTGTGCTGGGGCCTGGAGCTCCTGCCCACCTCATCCCCCTCCTCGTAGCGCATGGCTGCCTGGAGGCAGGTGAGAACTTGGGCCATTTCTCCTTCTCTAGGCATTCATCTTCTCATTTTCTATATCCCTAAATGTCCATGTCATCATTCTCCATGGGTTTCATTCTATGGGCCTCTGTGCAGTCGTCAGCTGCTCTTATTCCCTTAGTCCCCTCCTTCCTAGGCAGGGACAAGACTGCTCCTTCTTGCTGTACATAACAGACTTCTTCTCTCTCCAGATGCTCAGCCAGCATCGGGCAGCCCCTGCTCCCTGCTCCCCTACCCCCTTCGCATGGCAGTAGCTCTGGGCACCCCAGCAAACCATATTATGCTTCAGGGTGAGTGGGGGATTTGAAGGTTCTGGGGATGGGAGGTAAGGCTAGGGCCTTGAACAAGTTCCCCCAAGCCTGACCCCCCCATCAACTGCTCTGTTCTATAGGACGCCCACCCCAAGACCCCTCCATGGGAAGCTGGAATCCCTGCATGGCTGTGTGCAGGCATTGCTCCGGGAACCGGCTCAGCCAGGGCTGTGGGAACAGCTTGGGCAGCTGTACGAGTCAGAGCATGACAATGAGGAGGCCATACGCTGCTACCACAGTGCCCTTCGATATGGAGGAAGCTTCGCTGAGCTGGGGCCCCGCATTGGCCGACTGCAGCAGGTAGGATGAGGCAGGACATAGAGCCTAGGATAGTGCCTTTTGGCTTAGTGCCCCCACCTTATGTCTGCTTCTGCCCTGTGCTCCCCCAGGCCCAGCTCTGGAACTTTCATGCTGGCTCCTGCCAGCACCGAGCCAAGGTCTTGCCCCCCCTGGAGCAAGTGTGGAACTTGCTGCACCTTGAGGTGAGGCTGGGGCTGGGTGGGCTAGGGAGGAGGGTTGGGCTAGGCCTGCACTCATGCCATTCTCTCTTCTCTTTTTGTCCTCAGCACAAGCGGAACTATGGGGCCAAGCGGGGAGGTCCCCCAGTGAAGCGAGCTGCTGAACCCCCAGTGGTGCAGCCTGTGCCTCCTGCAGCACTCTCAGGCCCCTCAGGGGAGGAGGGCCTCAGCCCTGGAGGCAAGCGCAGGAGAGGCTGCAACTCTGAACAGGTAAGGTTGTAGGTGGACCAGCAGGTAGTAAGTAGGCAGGACTGGGGCAAAGAGTTGGGATTCTCACACCCTTTTCTCTCCCAGACTGGCCTTCCCCCAGGGCTGCCACTGCCTCCACCTCCATTGCCACCACCACCACCACCACCACCCCTGCCTGGCCTGGCCACCAGCCCCCCATTTCAGCTGACCAAGCCAGGACTGTGGAGTACCCTGCATGGAGATGCCTGGGGCCCTGAGCGCAAGGGTTCACTGCCCCCAGAGCGCCAGGTGAGCCCCTGTATGTTGCCTTTGACCTCTTACCTGCAATCCTATGCTCTTCTCTTACTGTGTGTCCTCATTTATCTCCTATAGGAGCAGCGGCACTCGCTGCCTCACCCATATCCATACCCAGCTCCAGCCTACACCTCACACCCCCCTGGCCACCGGCTGGTCCCGGCCGCACCCCCAGGCCCAGGCCCCCGCCCCCCAGGAGCAGAGAGCCATGGCTGCCTGCCTGCCACCCGTCCCCCCGGAAGTGACCTTAGAGAGAGCAGAGTTCAGAGGTCGCGGATGGACTCCAGCGTTTCACCAGCAGCAACCACCGCCTGCGTGCCTTACGCCCCTTCCCGGCCCCCTGGCCTCCCCGGCACCACCACCACCAGCAGCAGTAGCAGCAGCAGCAGCAACACCGGTCTCCGGGGTGTGGAGCCAAACTCAGGCATTGTGAGTGACAACTGCAGGTACAGGGTGGAGTGGGGGATCAGTGGAGCTCGTCTGAGGTGGCCAGAGCAGCACTCTGACCAACTCATCCTACACTTGCAGCCCGGCGCTGACCATTACCAAACTCCCGCGCTGGAGGTCTCCTCTCACCAGGGCCGCCTGGGGCCCTTGGCACACAGCAGTCGGAAACCGTTCTTGGGGGCTCCTGCTGCCACTCCCCACCTGTCCCTGCCACCTGGGCCCCCCTCACCCTCTCTACCCCCCTGTCCCCGCCTTTTACGACCCCCACCACCCCCTGCCTGGTTGAAGGGCCCAGCCTGCCGGGCAGCCCGAGAGAATGGAGAGATCTTAGAGGAGCTCTTCTTCGGGGCTGAGGGACCCCCCTGCCCTCCCCCACCACCCCTTCCCCACCGTGAGGGCTTCTTGGGGCCTCCGGCCCCCCGCTTTTCTGTGGGCACTCAGGATTCGCACACCCCTCCTACTCCCCCAACCACCAGCAGTAGCAGCAGCAACAATGGCAGCCACAGTAGCAGCCCTGCTGGGCCTGTGTCCTTTCCCCCACCTCCGTATCTGGCCAGAAGTATGGACCCCCTTCCCCGGCCCCCTAGCCCGACACTGAGCCCCCAGGACCCACCTCTTGCACCCCTGACTCTTGCCCTGCCTCCAGCCCCTCCCTCTTCCTGTCACCAAAATACCTCAGGAAGCTTCAGGCGCCCGGAGAGCCCCCGGCCCAGGGTCTCCTTCCCAAAGACCCCCGAGGTGGGGCCAGGGCCACCCCCAGGCCCGCTGAGTAAAGCCCCCCAGCCTGTGCCGCCCGGCGTTGGGGAGCTGCCTGCCCGAGGCCCGCGACTCTTTGATTTTCCCCCTACCCCGCTGGAGGACCAGTTTGAGGAGCCAGCCGAATTCAAGATCCTACCTGATGGGCTGGCCAACATCATGAAGATGCTGGATGAATCGATTCGAAAGGAGGAGGAGCAGCAACAACAGGAGGCAGGCGTGGTCCCCCCACCTCCCCTAAAGGAGCCCTTTGCATCTCTGCAGCCTCCATTCCCTACTGACACAGCCCCCACCACCACTGCTCCCACTGCTGCTGCTGCCACCACCACCACCACCACCACCACCACCACAGCCACCCAGGAAGAGGAGAAGAAGCCACCACCAGCCCTACCACCACCGCCGCCTCTAGCCAAGTTCCCTCCACCCGCCCAGCCACAGCCACCCCCACCCCAACCACCACCCCCGCCAGCCAGCCCGGCCAGCCTGCTCAAATCCTTGGCCTCCGTGCTGGAGGGACAAAAGTACTGTTATCGGGGGACTGGAGCAGCTGTTCCCACCCGGCCTGGGCCCTTGCCCACCACTCAGTATTCCCCTGGTCCCCTATCAGGTGCTACCATCCCGCCACCCACCTCAGCGGCTCCTAGCGCCCAGGGCTCCCCGAAGCCCTCTGCTTCCTCGTCATCTCAGTTCTCTACCTCAAGCGGGCCCTGGGCCCGGGAGCGCAGGGCAGGCGAAGAGCCAGCCCTGGGCCCCACAACCCCCACCCAGCTGCCCCCACCCTTGCCGCTACCCCCTGCTCGCTCTGAGTCTGAGGTGCTAGAAGAGATCAGTCGGGCTTGTGAGACCCTTGTGGAGCGGGTGGGCCGGAGTGCCACAGACCCAGCAGACCCAGTGGACACCGCGGGCCCAGTGGACAGTGGGACTGAGCGACTGCTGCCTCCCGCACAGGCGAAGGAGGAGAGTGGTGGGGTGGTGGCAGCAGCAGGGTCAGGTAGCAGTAAGCGGCGGCAGAAGGAGCACCAGAAGGAGCATCGGCGGCACAGGCGGGCTTGTAAGGACACTGTGGGTCGCCGGCCCCGTGAGGGCAGGGCGAAGGCTAAGGCCAAGGCCCCCAAAGAAAAGAGCCGCCGGGTGCTGGGGAACCTGGACCTGCAGAGCGAGGAGATCCAGGGTCGTGAGAAGGCCCGGCCTGATCTTGGCGGGGCCTCCAAGGTGAAGCCACCTGCAGCTCCAGCCCCTCCACCAACCCCTGCACCTTCTGCCCAGCCCACACCCCCATCAGCCCCTGTCCCTGGAAAGAAGGCTCGGGAGGAAGCTCCAGGGCCACCATGCGTCAGCCGGGCTGACATGCTGAAGCTGCGCTCACTTAGTGAGGGGCCCCCCAAGGAGCTGAAGATCCGGCTCATCAAGGTAGAAAGTGGTGACAAGGAGACTTTTATTGCCTCTGAGGTGGAGGAGCGGCGGCTGCGCATGGCAGACCTCACCATCAGTCACTGTGCTGCTGACGTAGTGCGTGCCAGCAAGTGAGTTGGGGCCCGTCACCCACAAGGCTGCACACTTAGCCCTATCACTCTGATGTTTCTGTCCTCATTCCACTGTCCTCTCACAGGAATGCCAAGGTGAAAGGGAAGTTTCGAGAGTCCTACCTTTCCCCTGCCCAGTCTGTGAAACCGAAGATCAACACTGAGGAGAAGCTGCCCCGGGAAAAACTCAACCCCCCCACACCCAGCATCTATGTATGTGTGCCATCTGTCCTCAGAACCACCCCTGCCAGAGGGTTCTAAGACACTGTTGGGGGTGAATGGGGTGCTCTGAGCCTGGGCCAGGGGTCTGACCCCAGCCTCTCCTGGTGTCTCTCAGCTGGAGAGCAAACGGGACGCCTTCTCACCGGTCCTGCTGCAGTTCTGTACAGACCCTCGAAACCCCATCACCGTGATCAGAGGCCTGGCGGGTTCCCTGCGGCTCAGTGAGTATTGAGGGGCAGAAAGTGTGGGGAGGGCTGCAGGGATCTGGGGCAAATGGGACCCTCTGAGAACCCCCACACTTAAAGACCCAGGACAGTGGCTATGAGAAGTGCTCTGAGTGCTGGGTCAGCTGGCCTTGGGCTTTTCTTCCATCTGTCTGTTCCCAGCAGTGGGCAGATGGGAAGGGGATATATTTCAGGGCCTGGTGAGAGTCACTGTGGTTTTCTTGGTGATTAAGGATGGAAAGAATACAGACTTTAGAAAACTCCTGAAAACCTATGGCTTTCTTTTCAACGTTTTATTGGGCAAAATTTCAAACACATACAAAAGTAGAGGAAATCATACAGAAATATAAAGATCAGTCTTGTTTCCTTTATATCCATGTATCCTCCCTTCCTTCTACTGAGTTATTTGAAGTACATTTCAGGCTTTGACTTAACTAAGTCTTTAATTGGATCCAATGATAACTTAAAGAAGCTGTCATTCACTGAGCACCTACTGTGTGCCAGGTGCTCTGCACACATGGCTAAATGCACACCTGAGGACTCTGGTTGAGGGGCTGAGCCTTGAGCAGCTGTGGGAGGAAGGGGGCTAGTGAGAAGCCAGATAGAGGCCAGCCCTTCCAGCTTCCTCTGGGCTAGGGGTTCTTGCCTATTCCTCCTGGGCTGAGCTCTGGCAAGCCATTGGCCATCCTGTCAGAGGCCTCTGGAGTAGGAAGGGAAAGGGTCAGCTGGGTCCTCGATCCCTGTCCTCTGCCTCTGCCCCGACGCCCTGCTCGGCTCTCCCTTGCAGACTTGGGCCTCTTCTCCACCAAGACGCTGGTGGAGGCGAGTGGAGAGCACACTGTGGAAGTGCGCACCCAGGTGCAGCAGCCCTCAGATGAGAACTGGGATCTGACTGGCACGCGACAGATCTGGCCCTGCGAGAGCTCCCGTTCCCACACCACCATTGCCAAGTACGCACAGTACCAAGCCTCTTCCTTCCAGGAGTCGCTGCAGGTGAGAGGCGAGCATGAGCAGAGGCAGGGTGCTGGGATCAGGGCCTGCGGTGGGAGGGCTCCTGGAAGGTCACTGACCCAGGTCTGACTACTCCTCTGGCTGAGCAGGAGGAGAAGGAGAGTGAGGATGAGGAGTCAGAAGAGCCGGACAGCACCACAGGAACCCCTCCTAGGTACAGTACGGTCGTGCCCTTTCCTTCCTGACTCCTTCCCTTCCCTTTGCTCTCCACCAACCTGTGCTCTTCGTCCCCGCAGCAGTGCACCAGACCCGAAGAACCATCACATCATCAAGTTTGGCACCAACATCGACCTGTCTGATGCTAAGCGGTCAGTGGGCTGAGGCCAGCAAAGCTGGGGCATGAGTGCCGCTGGGCTCGGAATCAGGGGTAGCCTCTCAGTTTCTAACCCTCGCACCTTAGGTGGAAGCCCCAGCTGCAGGAGCTGCTGAAGCTGCCCGCCTTCATGCGGGTAACATCCACGGGCAACATGCTGAGCCACGTGGGCCACACCATCCTGGGCATGAACACAGTGCAGCTGTACATGAAGGTGCCCGGCAGCCGAACGCCAGGTGCGCTCCACAGCCGTGCGCAGCGCGAGAAGCGCTAGAGGAGGGGCTGGCGGTGACCGTCAGCCGCCAGCCAATGAGGGCAGAGGGCGGGGCTGTCGCGGATTGCAGCGCCGCTTCGGCCAGCTATGCTGTTCTCTGTCGCCCCCTGCAGGCCACCAAGAGAACAACAACTTCTGCTCCGTCAACATCAACATTGGCCCAGGTGACTGTGAGTGGTTCGCGGTGCACGAGCACTACTGGGAGACTATCAGCGCCTTCTGCGACCGGTGCGTGCCACTCCCCTGCTAGTCACCCCACCGCGTCCTCTCCCTCGGTCTCCAGGTTCCCACCTGACCCTGTGGCCACCCCGCAGGCACGGCGTGGACTACTTGACGGGTTCCTGGTGGCCCATATTGGATGACCTCTATGCATCCAATATTCCTGTGTACCGCTTCGTGCAGCGCCCGGGAGACCTGGTGTGGATTAACGCGGGGACTGTGCACTGGGTGCAGGCCACTGGCTGGTGCAACAACATCGCCTGGAACGTGGGGCCCCTCACCGGTGAGAGGGTGGGGCCAGGTGTAGGGCTTCTCAACATTGAGGGGATGGGGCTCCTGGGGAGTGAGCCCCGTAGAGAGTGAGCACACGGGGGTGGGGGTGAGGGGACTGGAAAGATGGCTAGCTGTGAGGGAAGGGGCTTTGGCCTGAGTGGCTAGGGGCTGGTTGAGAATCCCGTAGTGATCCCCTCTGGCTTGCAGCCTATCAGTACCAGCTGGCCCTGGAACGATACGAGTGGAACGAGGTGAAGAACGTCAAATCCATTGTACCCATGATTCACGTGTCCTGGAATGTGGCTCGAACAGTCAAAATCAGCGACCCCGACTTGTTCAAGATGATCAAGTGAGAACCCTGTTTGGTGGGAGTCCATCTCCACCTACCCTGGTCCCTACTCCTGTTCCCGCCTGACTCTACCCAGTTCTGCAGCTCTCTCGGTCCATGTCTGCCCTGTGCCCCGCAGCGTTACTGTGTTGAGGAGGCTTAATGTCCCTGCTCTCAAGACCTTGATTTCCCCGTGGTCCAAACAGACAAAAGCTACATGAAATTTCAACTGTGACAGATATTCAGGACAGAGGATGTGACCCAGGCACAGAGAGGGGAGGCCCCCTAGGGGGAGGCTATGGCACTGCGGTCTCAGGGGTTTAAGCCCCCACCCCCTCTGCCCTGCTCCAACCCTGCCTCGCCTACTCCCCCCTGCCAGCAGCCTGACCTCAACACCACCCCACTGCTTCCCAGGTTCTGTCTCCTGCAGTCCATGAAGCATTGCCAGGTGCAGCGGGAGAGCCTGGTGCGGGCAGGGAAGAAAATCGCTTACCAGGGCAGGGTCAAGGACGAGCCAGCCTACTACTGCAACGAGTGCGACGTGAGTGGGCCCGCTCTCCTGCTCCCCCTGCCCCGGAGGTACCCACAGTGGCCCTCCCTCCCCGTGACTGCCCCTCGTCCCTGTCCCAGGTGGAGGTGTTCAACATCCTGTTTGTGACGAGCGAGAACGGCAGCCGCAACACGTACCTGGTGCATTGCGAAGGCTGTGCCCGGCGCCGCAGCGCGGGCTTGCAGGGCGTGGTGGTGCTGGAGCAGTACCGCACTGAGGAGCTGGCGCAGGCCTACGACGCCTTCACGCTGGTGAGGGCCTGGCGGGGCGGGGCGCGGGCGGGCGGGCGGGAAGGTGAGGGGCGCGCTCGGGGTGGAGGGCCCAGCCCGCGCCCGCCGCTGAACCACACCGCTTTCTCACCCGCAGGCCCCGGCCAGCACGTCGCGATGAGGCCGGACGCCCCGCCCGCCTGCCCGCCCGCGCAGGGCGCCGCGGGGCCACCAGCACACGCCTGGGTTGGACCTAGGTCCCGCCTCTGGCCGGGAGGGGGGTTGGGCCCAGCCCTTCCACCCCATTGGCAGCTCCCCTCACTTAATTTATTAAGAAATTTTTTTTTTAACAAATAATGAGGAAAAAAGGAAAAAAAAATGGGAGACGGGGGGGAGGGTGCTGGCAGCCCCTCGCCCACCCAGCGCCTCCCCTCACCGACTTTGGCCTTTCTAGCAACAGACACAAGGACCAGGCTCCGGCGGCGGCGGGGGTCGCATACGGGTTCCCTCACGCCTGCCAGCCGCCCGCCCGCCCGGCGCTGATGCACGCGGCTAGTGTATGTACATAGACGTTACGGCAGCCGAGGTTTTTAATGAGATTCTTTCTATGGGCTTTACCCCTCCCCCGGAACCTCCTTTTTTACTTCCAATGCTAGCTGTGACCCCTGTACATGTCTGTTTATTCACTTGGTTATGATTTGTATTTTTTGTTCTTTTTGTTTTTGGTTTTTAATTTATAACAGTCCCACTCACCTCTATTTATTCATTTTTGGGAAAACCCGACCTCCCGCACCCCGAAGCCATCCCGCCCGCCCCTCCAGGGACCGCCCGCCGCTGGGCTCTCCCTGCCCCCCAGTGTGTGTCCGGGCCCGGCCCGACCGTCTCTGCCCGTCCGCCCGCGGCTCCAGCCGGGTTCTCATGGTGCTCAAACCCGCTCCCCTCCCCTACGTCCTGCACTTTCTCGGACCAGTCCCCCAACTCCCAACCCGACCCCAACCCCGCCTGAGGGTGAGCGACTCCTGTACTGTAGGGGAAGAAGTGGGAACTGAAATGGTATTTTGTAAAAAAATAAATAAAATAAAAAAATTTAAAGGTTTTAAAGAAAGAACTATGAGGAAAAGGAACCCCGTCCTTTCCAGCCCCGGCCAATTTTAAAAACACGGACCTTCACTCCCACCCCCTTTTGTTTTTAAGCGTGAAACAGCCCAGGGCCAGGGCCTCACTGGGGCAGGGACACCCCGGGGTGAGTTTCTCTGGGGCTTTACGTTGTTTTTTCTCCATGCTGGGGCTGCGGAGGGGTGGGGGGTTTACAGTCCCGTCCCCTCGCACTGCACTGTCTCTCTGCCCCAGGGGCAGAGGGTTCTTCCCAACCCTACCCCTATTTTCAGTGATTTTTGTGTGAGAATATTAATATTAAAAATAAAAGCCAGAAAAAACACCCTGTTTTGATAACGTGCTGGTGATAGCAGGGAGAGTACCGGGAGGAGGGCTGCAAGAGCATGATTGATGGGGAGGACTGTGCAGACCCTCTCGAGGGGCGAGCCCCTCCCCGGAGGCGCCTGTGGAATGTCCAGAGCTCTGGCCCGCTCCTCAGGATGGGGGGTGCCTAATCCTAGAGCCGCATTCCAGGATGAAGGGGGGTGGGAAGAGGCTAGGCCGGGGGAGGGGCAGGAAAGAGGGCTATAAGGGCAGCGGCCCAGGCGGGCGGGAGCCAGGCGGGCCATGGCGGATGTCCCCGGGGCGCAGCGACCGGTTCCCAGCGGTGGCCCAGAGCCCCGGGACCCCCTGGACTGCTGGGCCTGCGCTGTGCTGGTAACGGCCCAGAATCTGCTGGTGGCTGCCTTCAATCTTCTCCTGCTGGCGCTGGTGCTGGGGACTATTTTGCTACCCGCCGTCACCATGCTGGGTTTCGGCTTCCTCTGCCATTCACAGGTGAGCGTGCCCCCGGGAGGCGTGTGCAGTGTGGGTGTGTGTGGTGATGCTGGCGGTGGCGTCTATGGGCCACAACTTCTCTGCCTGGGCTGTTCCCACCCAGCGCAAAGTATGGCCCAGGTCCGTTTGGGCTTGATGCCTCTTTTCCTCCCACAGTTCCTGCGATCCCAGGCACCCCCTTGCACCGCGCACCTGCGGGACCCGGGCTTCACAGCCCTGCTGGTCACCGGATTCCTGCTCCTCGTGCCGCTGCTCGTGCTTGCTCTGGCCAGCTACCGCCGCCTCTGCCTGCGTCTCCGCCTGGCCGACTGCCTCGTACCCTACAGCCGAGCCCTCTATCGGCGACGGCGCGCCCCGCAGCCGCTGCAAACCCGGGCCTCACCAGGGTCCCCAGCCGTTCCCACATCAGGAAAGGTCTGGGTCTGAGGAAACCTCAAGTCTAGAGCAACTGAGACGGCAGCAGTCCCTCCCTTTCCGCCGCCCAAGGATTTGAAGCCCCGGGGTTTTCTGCCCTGCCCCCACTCCTGCCTGAGCTGGGTCCTAGCATCCCCTTAGAGAACAGCATCATCAGGAACCCAATGCTGGTGAAAATTCCCACACCCCGGAAAACCCACTTTCTTCTCACTACCTACGTCTAAATCCTGAATATCTGGGCTGGACCCTGTACAGGCGCCCGTGCACAGACACACACACACCCCTACAGTGAATAGGATAACTGAATCTTGTGCCCTCCTTTTCTGGTGCAGCTCCTCTAGTATTTACCGAGCTAGGGGGCAGGGCTGGAGGGCAAGGGGTGCTCAAACATCAATAAAGAATTAATGAACTGCATTTGTGCTCTGTGAACAGAAGGGTGGCACAAATAAGACATCACCCTCGCCCTGTGCTCAGGAGCAGGAAACGTGAACGGGAGTTACAAATGCGCAGACCAGAGCATCCTTCTGCCTCCTGGCCTTCCCTTATCGCGTTAGTCCATTTTTCCTGGCCAGACCTCAGAGCTCTGTCCCTGACCCCAGTCACCTCCCCATCAATAGAGCGGAGGGGGCCCAGCCTCGGCCGCTAGCCCTGCTCCCCATGGGGACCCAAGCCCGTTCTCTGACCTCAGCTTAGAGGAACTCAGTGTTGCCAGGCCGGGGTGGGAAACAATGGGCCTTCCGGAGCAGGATGACATCCCCTCCCGCCACAATTCTGGAGCAGTAGCGTGGGAGGAAAGATGCAGGGGCCCACCCTGGGGGCTGTTGGTCCGCAGCTCAACCTTGTCCCCCATCCCCACCCTCGAACTCGAGGGAACCTTTGGCACCCCTGGATATCCAAATTGGGAGAGGAAGGTTTAGAGTGCTCCCGACCTGAGATAAACCCTCTCTTTTAGGGTGGGGTGTGCTATCTCTGTCCTGGCATCCCAGCTACACAGACACAGGCCACTTCAGTCATAGGTTTAATAAAGTCTGAAAGGCATGCGCGATCGTGGTCAGAGATACGGAGGCCCCGTCAGGCTCTCCCTCTGCACCTCAATAGAAACGATGTGGTGTCCGGGTACCATGGCCAGACCCAGCACTCGGGGCTCCCCGGCAGAGAAGGAATCTGGAAAGAAGGGTCAGAGCATCAGAGAGGTAGACCAGCATCAATCCCGCCCCTTCTGAGCCACGAAAATAAACCCCAGAAAAGCAGGGGTGCAGTCAGGCCCTGAAGGGGAAATGCCTTGCGTGAGGTTCCGCCGCATTGCCAGGCGGCTGTGCCTTCCCCGGGCACTGACCCGACGGTTTGAGGAACTCCTGCGCGGAGCCCAGGATGACATTGCAGTCGCGGTCAGTGCAGAGGAAGCAGCCGACTAGTGTCCGTCCATCTGTCATGCGAATGCGCATAGTCTTGTTGAGCAGCGCTTCTAGCTGCTGCCGGGCGCGCGCAGCCGGCGAGTCCTCACGTTCCCCCTCCGAGTCCTGCGCAGGGTGGGACACGCGCTCAGACCCCGCAGTTCCAGCGGCCCGCCCACCCGCGGAACCACAGCTCCCGGCAGCCCGCGGGGCGCTCACACAAAGCCCAGAGGCTGCTGGGAGCTGCAGTTCCCCCCCGCCCGTCCCCCCATTTTGCTGCCCGACTGCCCCTCAATCCCAGAACCTGAACCCACGCTAACCCCGGTGCTGGAGCTGCTTTGACGCCGACTGCAACAGCCATTCTCCTCTCGTAGCAGCATGGTGGGCCCAGCTCCGGCCATTTGCCTTTGGGCCTCCTCTGGGCCCTTGAACTTCCAAAGCACCTTTCAGGTCCGGTGGTCTGAGATCTCGCGATCGCTCCCGACCCCTTTCCTTTCGCGAGATCACATCTCCTCCCACTCCTAGTGAGATATCGCGAGCTTTTCCTACTTCTCCAGAACTGTGGCTCAGTAAAGTTTTTTACGCCGGATGTCTTATGATATCGCGAGAACTTTACCTCTATAGTTTCTTACACATTATTTAGAAACTCTGGGATTTAGCGAGAATATCTTCTTTCGTGATGGTCCCCTCACCTTGTTTTTCTGCCTCGGGAGATATATCCCATGTATCCCAGGCCACCGAATTAAAACGGAGCGTGTTCGTTCCCCGCCCCCAACTTCTGAGGATGTAACTCGATTACTTGTTACTTACATGCCAGATGCCGAATCAGACTACGTTTCCCAAGAGCACACGCAGCCCTAGCCCCTCTTGACCCGCACAGTGTTTAATTTCAGTGGCCGGAAAAAGACAATGGTTTCCATGTCAGCGGATAAACGCGCTCCCCTTAGCTGCTGGAAGAGAGGGCGGAGGTAGTAGTGAGTGTACTATACAGAGGAGCGAGGAAGGTACTAAGGGAGCTGGTGACCGACAGAGCAAGAGCCATGCCGCGCCGGGGTCTAGTGGCTGGGCCAGAGTTTGAGTATTTCCAGCGTCGCTATTTCACGCCGGCAGAGGTTGCCCAACATAACCAACCCGAAGACCTCTGGGTGTCTTACCTGGGACGCGTGTACGACCTAACGCCACTGGCAGAGGAATATAAGGGTAAGGACCACACGTTGGGCTAGGGCTGGAGTGTGTATGTGGGGGGGGGTGCCTGGTTCTTGAGTGGTCGGCATCGGTATTGAGGGTGGCTGCTCCTTCCCAGGGAACCTACTGCTGAAACCCATCGTGGAAGTTGCAGGTCAGGACATCAGCCACTGGTTTGATCCTAAGACCAAAGACGTGAGTTCTGCTGGAACTTGGGGTTGTGGGTAGAGGCACTGGAGAACGGGGATGGGGAGCAAAAGCGGGGGCTAGCTAGAGCCTGAAATAGTAACTGCTCTGACCCCTCGCCCCCAAACCCTGCTTTAAAGATCCGTAAGCACATAGATCCGCTGACCAGCTGCCTGAGGTACTGCACCCCGCGGGGCCGCTTTGTGCACGTTCCGCCTCTGCTGCCCCGTTCGGACTGGGCCAATGATTTCGGGAAGCCCTGGTGGCAGAGGTCTTCTTACGAGGTGGGGCGGCTGTCTGCCAAGACCCGGATCATCCGCATCATTAATACGCTCACGTCGCAGGAGCAGACATTGGAGGTGAGAACCAGGGCCTGAGGGCAGGTTAGAGGGAACTGGGAATCCCAGCTAATCTCCAGGCCATCAGTTTTGCCATTAACTGGTGGAAGCTGTATTTTCTGTCCCTTATACTGAGGCAAAGCAGAAAACCTAGGTCCTCAGGGTTGTGAATCCTAGGAGTGTCTGGGACATAGGCGTACAAGAGATTCTTTTATAAGCCCAGGGCAGCAGTTCATGCATCTTAGCGATGGTGGTCCTTGGAAGTTCTTCTGGATAGCAGTGGGACTCTCTATTGCAGGGATATAACAAGGGGGCAGTTGGCCTGTTTGTTAGAAGTGGCTGCCATTAAGCTAGGTAGGACTTTGGGGCCCATTCATTGCATGCTGGAGCTTCAACTTTATTTCTGGGACCATAAAGTGCCTGAAGTTGCTATCTGCCAAAGTAAGCGCTCTGACCTTGGCTCTATCATACTGTGGGCTACTGGCCTTTGCTGTGTGTGTGTGTGTGTGTGTATGTATGTATGCACACACACTCCATCCAGAATTCTGCGGGTGGGGTGCTTCTGTGTTCTACAGGTGGGGATCCTGGAGTCAATGTGGGAAATCCTACACCGGTATCTCCCCTATAATGCACATGCTGCCAGCTACACGTGGAAATATGAAGGGAAGAACCTGAACATGGATCGTACCCTAGAAGAGAATGGGATCCGGGATGAGGAGGAAGAATTTGACTATCTCAGTATGGATGGTACACTGCACACACCTGCAATACTGCTGTATTTCAATGATGACCTCACAGAGCTATAGGAAACGAGATGTATGCTCATGTATACTTAAGGCATATTTTGAGTATGGCTTTTTCTGTGCCCTGAGGAAAAGAGGTGGGGGTAGGGGGTGTCTGGACCTAGATGGACCTCCATTCCCCTCTGTGAACTTGCCTGGGGTTCCCATGCTTTTCTGATGTATAAGGGTCCTATTCTCCAGCTCCATTACAATTTTCTCTGAGAAACTTAGGAAGAATGCTAGAAATGAATTAATTAATTTTTAGGAATGATACGAGATGAAGAATCTTGGATTATGGAGATGTAGAAGAGGATAGTCAGATAGAGCTCAGGCAGAGCTGTTTGATTGTAAGAGAAAGAAAAATCCTACAGGGATGAAGGGTTGAAGAACTTTTTTGGCAATGATGGAAATGGGATGGCTGCAGGAAGAGGGGATTTACAAAGAGAGGAATAGGAGGTGTCTATCATTGACCATATAAAACTGGCTTATCGGGCCAAGCGTGGTGGCTCATGAGGCCTGTAATCCTAGCACTCTTGGGAGGCCAAGGCGGGAGGATCACTTAAGGTCAGGAGTTTGAGACCAGCCTAAGCAAGACTGAGACCCCGTCTCTACTAAAAATAGAAAAATTAGCCAGGCATGGTGGCACACACCTGTAGTCCCAGCTACTTGGGAGGCTGAGGCAGGAGGATCGCTTGAGCCCAGGAGTCTGAGGTTGCTGTGAGCTAGGCTGATGCCATGGTACTCTAGCCCAGGCGACAGAGCGAGACTCTGTCTCAAAACATAATAAATAAATGAATAAAACTGGCTTATCTTTTACAAGAGTGTTTGGCAGCTCAAACTCAAGGGAAAGAAACTAAATGAATGGTTGTTGGGTAATTCAGGGCAGATGTTATGCTAGATGCTTTATATACCCTAAGACAACTACCCCATAAGATGGATATCATTACCACTATTTTACAGATAAGTCCTTTGAAACTTAGAAAAGCTTAATAGCACAAAGGCACATCAGTTAGTAATCACCAGTGGCAGGATACAAATCCAAGTCTGCCCAATTCCACAATCTATGTTCTTTTCAATATAAAGGGACTATGTCAATGTCTAATCCCATGTTAATAATTGTAACTACTGCTCTCAGACCAAGTATTTGGGATGTGGGTTTGTTCTAGGCTCCTTGTACAATGGAAAACTGTAGGTCTGTTGTGTAGTCAGCAGTTATTGTCTTTGGAAGGGAGTTAGCAGAGTTCTCTAGTGGCAAAGAGAAGGCATGGAATGCTAAGTGTCACCTAAGCAATAGCTATTGAGGCTACTTCCTTATTAATCCCATGGTAAAATTTCTCTTCTGACTTTTTTGAGGCAAAGAGTTGGATATTTACTGACTCCAGGAAAAACTAGAGTGGGGAGAAGGCCTGTGAATTGGGACACTTTGGTGAAGGAGCAAAAAGGAGACACTTTTTCATGTTGGGTCTTGCCACTTAGGGAAGGCGAGGAAGACAGGATTGACTTTGCAAGATGGTGACTCCAAGAGGGGGCTTGACAGGGATAATATAAAGAGAAGAGCTAAGTAAGTCAGGAAACTCTCCTGGTGCCCAAAAGAGAACAACCATGGGGGCAATGGCTATATTTGGTCCCCTTTAACCTAAGCAGGGGAGGGGAATTGAGAATAACAGGTGAATTTCCTGGCAGCAGCAAGCAAAAAAGAATCAGGGAGAGTTTAGTGCATCTTCATGGCAGGAGGCACCAGGGCTCAATGCAGGGAAAGGTGGCCCCTGTGAGACAGCAGGTGGGCTGCGTAGGAGGTTTCTGAGGGGCTGACTATCTGACTATAAGAGGCATGAACAAAGGTGAGGACACCCCTGTTGGCTTCAACAGTATCTGAATTCACTGTGAGACTGAGGGCTTACATCTAGTCCCATGGAATGCAGGAGTCCATTATTATCTGAATCAATCATTCTGATCTTTAATCAATTCTTCAATTATTTTATGTATATCTTGTTTGCTCAATTAAACCTTAAACTATTTGTGAACCAAAGCTATGCTAGACTCTTCCTCTAGCCACAGCCTCAGGGCCTGTGCCTATGGGATGTGCTCATTCTGCCCAAACCTATCCCTATTCCAGAGTCTCCTACTTCAATACCTCTTACCAGAAATGTGTCCCTTTCTTCACACACCCAGTCACTATCAAGTAGATTTTCTCCAAAATATGTCTAGAACCCATCTTCTTTTCTCCAAGTCACCATCACTTCTTGTTTAGACTGCTGTGGAAACTTCCTAATCTGTCCTCATATTTCCACTCCTGCCCTCCATATGCTGAAGTCAGAGTGATCTCTGAAAACAAACTGGAACATCTAACTCTCCTGCCTCAGATTCTTCAGTGGCTCATAGTTGCTTTCGGAATAAAGTCTTAAATTCAAAGACCTTGTATACATCAGGCCCTGCCTACCTTGCATATCTCCAGCAATACTCCTCTTAGTTCCCCATGCCCCAGGCACACTGGCTGGCTTTCAATACATTAAATGTCTTCTTGCCGCAGAGCCTTCACAGGCTCTCTCTGCTTATAGCGCTCTTCCTTCCACTTTCCACGTAGCTCAAACAAAATGTTTCTTCCTCAGGGATGCCGTCTATGATTTCTTGGTGTAGGTTAAGACTGTTAAATCTTCTCTTAGCATCAAGCATTTTTCAAGAGTTATTACAATTGTGAAATTATGGATTTAATTGCCTGGCTGGCTGCTAGACTGTAAGCTCATGAGGGCAGAGATCTTGTCCATTTTGTTTACTGCTGTATTCCTATTGCAGGGCACACAGTTGTTGCTCAATAAATTTTGATTGAATGAACTCAAATGTTTAGTGAATTCGTCGTGTCTGTAATAACTAGTGGGTGGGATATTATGTCCTGGAAGGCAAGGCAGGACCAAGAAATAGGATATCTGGTTCCTGTGCTGTAGCTTCTATCCATAGGTTTCTTTTTCCTGGCTTCTCATAGATCCAAGATGAAAAATTACTCCATAGAGGTTCTTGTCACCAGAATTTTTGGGGGGGCAATCCGTCATTCCCCCATATGGCCACCAGGTGGCCGTAATCACCTATGGAGTCAGGAAGAGGAGGCTGGCGGAGGTTAAGCCCTTCCAAATTCCAAAGTTAAGATTGAAGGTGGCCCTTTGAGATTTATAGGAGGGAGGGTAGGATCAGAAAAAAAGGAAAAACCACATGGCCACCATTCTATTAACATTAGGTTTATTCCTGCTTTTAATTTTTTCCACAAGCACATGCCAGGAAAGGAGTGCAGTTTGAGAAGTAACTCATGGGATAGGACAAAAGGGGGTCCTGAGTACATGTGTGGGTATGTATGGGGCGAGGTACAACGCTGAGGAAGGAATAAAGACATTACAAATTTTTGAGACAACAGAATGCATTCTTTTATTACTACATACTGACTTTTTTTTTTTTTTGTATAAAGCTTTCCACTAGGCACTGTCTTGTTCTCTAAATATACAGGAGTGGGTATTTGCATGAGGAATATGTAAATAATGCCTCAACCTAACACCTAGAAAGTAAATAGAACATGACTCTTGGGTCCAAGTCCCCTTATAGTGCTCTCTTTTGTGTTGGAGGGTGGTGGGGAGGAGGATGGAGTGTTGAAAGGAAAGCTGCCTGTCCTCAGTAAACCACAGCAGCCTTGAAGGACTCAACTGGCAAATATTTCCCACAAGCCAAGGTCCTTACATGCACACATCACTGGGGCAAGGTTCCCTGAAGGAAGGTTGCTTGCTCATTGGGATAAAACATGCACATATGAAGGGTAAATAAAAATATACATGATAAAGGACTAAATTACGGTATAGAAAAAGTTTCTAACCTCATGGCAAGTCACAGGTGGATGATTAACCCGGACATCCTGAAACTGTTTCTAAATACTGTGTGTGTGTGTAAATGTATACCATTTTAGAGAAAGGTGCTATAATTTCCATCAGATTCTCAAAACAGCCCACCCCCCTGCCCCTGAAATAGTATACACACATACAGATAATAATTTAAAGAACCTCAAAAGTAAAATATCAAGAGACAATACAGTGTGGTCCCAGGATTCCTGACACCTTTCTCAATGGTCTCCCTCAATCTGTGTTACATCTGCAGTGTTCCCATGGCAAAAATTCCTAAAGCTTTAACCCTGGGGGGTTAAGTTTATGACTAGTCTGAAGTGTTTTACTATTGTACCAAGTTTTTTTTTTTTTAATTTCAAAGTATTATGGGGATACAAACACTTTGCTTACATAAATTGCCTTTGCACTGCCCAACAAGCGTGCCCAACCCCCAGACAGCACATGCCACATATGTTAAGTGTGGATTTACCCATTCCCTCCTTCCCCCCTCCCATCTGCCCAAGACCCTATGAATGTTACTTCCCATATGTGCACATTAGTGTTTATCAATTAGTACCAATTTAATGGTGAGTACATGTGGTGTTTGTTTTTCCATTTGTGTATACTTCACTTAGAAGAATGGGCTCTAGCTCCATCTAGGATAATACAATAAGTAGTTCATCATTTTTTTTATGGCTGAGTAGTACTCCATGGTATACATATACCACATTTTGTTAATCCACTCATGTATTCATGTGGGTTGTTTCCACATCATTGTGATTGTGAATTGTGCTGCTGTAAACATTTGAGTGCAGATGTCTTTTTTATAGAATGTCTTTTTTTCCTTTGGGTAGATACCAGTAGTGGGATTGCTGGCTCAAATGGTAGGTCTACTTTTAGTTCTTTGAGGTATCTCCATACTACTTTCCATAGAGGTTGTACTAGTTTGCAGTCCCTGAACCAAGTTTTGATCTGGCTGTGCATTGGAAATGAGTGAGGGGATCCATCATTTGGGCTGGGCACTGTAACACCCAATCTGACATCAGAATAAGGTTAATGCATCTTAGCCCCCCAGCTGAGTTTAGGGAGACCACATGGATGTGTTGATATTGGGAGAACAGCCACTTTATGATGGATCAGGTAGAAGCACATGGTTTAGTTGTAAGAAAGCACAAAGAATTTGAAACCTGAAAGATCTTTATCTTGGAGGTCAAAAGTTAGGGATTCAAAATACAAATAGATATACAGCCCAAGTAGTAGGTATGCTAGGCACACAGGAAGTACTAAAAACAAACAAAGCTGGTGAATGAATAAGTCAAGTGAGACCATTAAAGTGAGGACGGGGATAAAGAAGGTTGATATGAGGAACAAGATGGTAGAGAAAACTGCTAGAATTAAGTCTTTCCCTTACTGGAAGCAACTCAGCTACTGCCCTTTGGGAGCTTAGTGGGTACTTGGGCATCCAGCTTCAATCATTTGACTAAATCATCTCTGTATTCCCAATAGCCGTATAATGCCTGGCATACATTGGCAATAAATAAATGTTTGTTTCAGGAATGAATGTGTAACCCTCACTATTTGAAATCTGTGTAAACTCAAGAACCAAGTAGATTTAGATAATGTGGTGTCCCTTGCTAGCTGATCACTGTCACTATTTGAAGATATCTGGATAGTAAGTGATATTTGTGCTGACAAATTCTTTCAATCCTATCCCATAGAGTAATAAGGAAGATGAAATATATATATATATAAAATTACTCTTAATGATTAGCCTAGATGGGTAGATATTATCCCATCATAGTGTATCAGTTGATAATGTATTCAGCTGCATGTAACAGAAACCTGGTTGTTGGAGCTTAAACTACAAAGGGTCAATTTTATTCACATAATAAGAAGTCTGGCGTTAGTGGAATAGTGACTCCACTAGACCATCAATGTCTCAGGTGTTTCTTGCTTCCCCATTTTTGTCTTCATGATTATCAACTCTTTGGCTGCTCTATTTCAAGCCTGTATTGCAGGCAGGAAGGAGGAAAAGGGGATGGAAGAAAGGGCAGTATATATATCAAGACAGCAAAAATTTTCCCAGACATCCTTAGCCCTCCTTTGACTATATCTCATTGATAGGAAATACATCACATGATGACCCTTAGCTACAAAGGAGTCTGAGACAATGATTATTCTATATTGACATCCAAAACAAAAGTAGGGTCTACTACCATGGAAGTAGAGAATGGATACTGAGTAGAAACTAACAACAAACAGTGTGAAGAGTGCTATTCATCCATTCTTTAACAAAAAAACCTTATTAAACACTTTGTGAAATTCATTAAAAAAGTTATTAAGCACTTTGTGCAAGGTAACTGTTCCAGGTACCGGGGATACAGAAGTGAATGAGACAAAGGTTCTTGCCTTACTGGGGCTTACACTCTTGTGGGATAGATAATAAACAAGTAGATAAGATCACTTCAGATAGTACTAAAAATTATACTATATATACACACACATATATATGCATACATAAATATCTACAGGTTGAGTAGCCCTCATCCAAAATGCTTGGGACCAGAGTGTTTCAGATTTCATATTTTTTTGGATTTTGGAATATATGCATATACATAATGAGATATCTTGGGGATGGGACCCAAGTATAAACATGAAATTCACTTATGTTTCATATATACCTTATACACATAGGTTGAAGGTCATTTTATACAATATTTTAAATAATTTTGTGCACGAAACAAAGTTTGTGTTTTGTGTGTGTGTGTGTGTGTGCGTGTGTATGTGGGTGGGTGTTTTGGAGACAGGGTCTCTCTCTTTCACCCAGGCTGGAGTGCAGTGGCTGGAACATAGCTCTCTGCAGCCTTGAACTCCTGGCCTCAAGCTGTCCTCCCTAGTAGCTAGGACTACAGACTCATTCCACCATGCCTGGCTAATTTTTATTTATTTGTTTGTTTGTTTGTTTATTTATTTATTTAAGACATAGGGTCTCACTATTTTGTCCAGGCTGGTCTGGAACTCCTAGCCTCAAGTGATCCTCCTCCCTTGGCCTCCCAAAGTGCTGGGATTACAGACATAAGCCACTGCACCCAGTTTAAGTATTTATGTGTAGAATTCTCTACTTGTGGTGTGATGTCAGCGCTCAAAAAGTTTTGGATTTCAGATTTTCAGATTAGGGATTCTCAACCTGTATACATACACATATATATACATATTCATATAGTGAAAGTACTATAAAGACAAAAACCAGAATCGCATGAAAAAAACAATGGTTGAACGATCCAGAGGCTTATTTGAGATGATCACGATTGATCTGTATTACTTGCGGATCTGCATTTACCTGCTTTAATCCTCCCAACAAACTTAAGAAGTAGGTACTACTTTTTTTTAACACTGAAAAAATGATATTGAAGCACACAGAGGTTAAGTAACTTGCCAAAAGCCATCCAATTAATAAATAGCAGAGCAGGGCTTTGAACCAAGGTAATCACAGCCCACCGACTTAACCAGAGTTGTACCACCTCCCTGCATGTCAAACATAGGAGGCTATTCTAGTTACTTTGTTATTCTAGTTATTTTGCTAATGAATCTGCAATATGGGTAGGGTTCAGTGGGGATAGCTCATTTCTTTTCCAAAAGGTGTGAACTGGGGTAGACTGCTGGGAGCTGGAGGATCCACTTTTAAAGATGGCTCACTTACATGGCTGGCAACTTGATGCTGGCTATCAGTTCTTCTCCATATGAGCCTCTACACAGGGCAGTTTAGGCGTACTCACAGCATGGTGGCTGGGTTCCAAGAGTGAGCTTCCCAAGAGAACCAAGAGGCAGCTGAATCATATGAGCTAGTCTCAACTCCAAGGGGAGGGAACTAGACTCACCTCTCAGTGGGAAAAGTGTTAATGTTACACTGTAAGAATAGGTGGGATGTGAGTTATTATTGTGGCCATTTTTGGAAAATGCAATCTACCACAAATGCACCTGGGGTAAAGGAGGGATATCCAACCCCGTCTAGGGTGGGGAGGAGAGGTGGTCTTTGAAGGACTGTGTGTAGGGGAGATAGGGTGTTAATACTTGAGCTGAGCCTCTCTTGAAAACCTAAGTTGGAATCTTGGCCCCATCATCCATTTATTCAATTCATTAAAATGATACTGAGCATCTGTCAGGCACAGTACTGGACTCTGTGGATATAAAAATTAATAAGACACAATGTCTGCTCTCAAGGAGCTTACAGCTTAGTGGGAGATTCAGAGACATTCCTGAGCCTCTTAACCTGTCATCCTGCTTTCACATTTACAAAGCAGCCATGGAGAGTTTTTTGGTTTTTTTTTTTTTTTTTTTTTTAGGAAGAGTCTTGCTCTGTCACCTGGCTAGAGTACAGTGGCGTCATCATAGCTCACAGCAACCTCAAACTCCTGGGCTCGGGTGATCCTCCTGCCTCAGCCTCCTGAGTAGCTGGGACTACAGGTACTTGCCACCACGCCCAGCTAATTTTTCTATTTTTAGTAGAGACGGGGTCTTGCTCTTGCTCAGGCTGGTCTCAAACTCCTGAGCTCAAGGGACCCTCCCGCCTCGACCTCCCAGAGTGCTAGGATTACAGGCATGAGCCACCGCCCCCAGCCCGAGGGCAAGTTTTTAAAGTTCCCCTATTTAAAGTCTTTGAAGGCATCCTCCTTCTCTTAAGATGAAGAAACTCTTACCATGGTCCACAAGGTAAGATTTGCCTCTTCCAGGCTCCTCTTTGTCTCCCACATTGGCCTTCCACTTTCTGAGACTCCCCCAAGCTCTTTTCTGTCAGAGCCTTCTCACATGCTGTTCCTCTGTATGGAACATCCCACCCTCCACTCTTCATTTGGCCAAATCCTGCTCCTTAAAGTTGCTAAAATGTCACTTTGTAACAGACGTCTTCCTTGATAGCTCCAATTATGTCAAGTCTCTTGTCATACCATCTCAGGGTGCTCTGAAACATCAAAATTATAGTATTTAGTGTAACTTACTGTTTAATGTCCATCTTCCTCCCTTCTTAGATTGTATCTCCCACAAGTACAGGGACCACATCTCTTATTTGCCACTAAATACCCAGCACCTAGCCCAGTGCCCAGCCCAGAGCAGTTACTCAGTAAATATTCACAGAATGAACAAATATATTGTGACAAATGCTATGAAATAGCTAAGTATGAAATGCCTCAGGAACACACATCAGGACCGCCTAACCCAATCCAGAGGAATCTGGAGAAGTATCAGCTCAAGCTAAGATCTGAAGGACAAGGAGGAGTTAGCCAATTGAAGAGGAGGGAGAGGATAAGGGGAGGAGAGAATGCTTCCTTCAGAGAAGAAATAGCATGTGCAAATGTTAGAGATCAGAGTGTGGAAAGCTCAGGAGCAGAAGGAACTGCTGCATGGTAAAGCTAAGAAGAGATGGGAGGCAGGGAGAAGGCAGGCAATGACAGATGTCGAAGCCAGATCAAATCACAAGAGGCTTTGTAAACCAGGTTAAGTTTTTTTTTTAATTGAGATATAATTCACATACCATAAAATTCACTCTTTTAAAGTGTACAATTCAGGGTTAAGGGTTTTATGAGGAGAATGACATGATCAGATTTTCATTTTAGAAAGGTGACTTGATTACACGTCAAGAAAGGATGGAATGGAGGGGGGGAAGTGGAGACAGAGAGACTGATGCTATTGCAGCAGTCCAGGAGAGACATGAAGATAGTTGGAACTTGGTTGATGACAGTGGAGATCAGAGAAGGTGGACTGAAATTAAAGGAGAATTGCATGACTTGATAATTTGTTAGGAAGGGGTCCGAGGCAGAGGGAGGAGTCAGGATGACACCCAAGTGTCTGGCTGTGGTCAGTGACTGGGAGAATGGTGAGTCCACTGACAAAAAGCGGACTGCTGGAAGAGGAATTTGGGGAGGAAGATAATGAATTTTTAGCAGCTGTATGAAGTAACTTTGGGGCATGCAAAGACACATGTCCAGATCTTATTGGATATATGGGACTAGATCCTGAAAGAGAGCTCTGGGCCAAAGTTACAGGTGTGGGACTTACTGGCAGATAGTAACTGCAGTTAAAGTCAAGGATATCACCTTGAGAGTGAACTGTGATCTAAGAAGAGGGTCTGGGAGGAACAATATATAAGGGAGGGGAGAAGGAAAAGGAGATTCAGAAGGAAGAGCCAGAGAGGTGAGAAAGACCAAGGAAAATGGTGCACAGAAGTCAAAGAGAAACTATTTGAGAGAAAGGAGTGGTAAACAGTGTGAGATGTTGCATAGAGATCAAGTAAGATGATGACTTTGAGGATCACTTGAGGCCAGGAGTTTGGGACCAGCCTGGGCAACATAGCAAGACCCCATCTCTCCAAAAAAATTTTTTAAAAATTAGCCAGGCACAATGGCACACACCTGCAGTCCCAACTACTTGAGAGGCTGAGGCAGGAGGATCACTTCAGCCCAGGAATTCCAGGCTGCGATGAGCTATGATTGTACCACTGCGATCCAGCCTGGACAACAGAGTGAGACTCTGTCTCTAAAAAAAAAAAAAAAAGAAGAAGAAGAAAAAAAAAGATGATGGCTTGATTGTCCATGGATTTAGCAAACAGCAGGTCAATGGTGGATTTGTTATAGAAGCCAGGCAATAGTTGAACGAGGTATGCATGGGATATTCTTAGAAGAAATCTAACTGTAGAAGAAATCTAACCGTGTTCTGGCTTTGTAGCCATGCACAGAATACTTACTTTCCTTTAGATTCCGTTTCTTCAACCATAAAATAGGAATAATAGAAAGTAAGATGACAGTAAGGATGACAGGCATAACGCAGGACATGGTCACCCTAAATAGATGATACTTTATAATGTTGTTGAGAAGAATAAATGAGATAAGGTATGGGAAAATGCCCAGCACTGTAAAAGTACCTTGGAAAAGGCACTCAAAAATTTTAGTTTTCTTTCCCATTTCTTGTGCTAGCCACTTTTTTATTTAGTAATGAATGCTTATATTAGGACTTTGAGATTTGGCATTATTCAGCATCCAAGTAACTTCTGTCAGGATTAGAAAATTAGTAGACCTATACACCTGTGACTAACATTCAGTTTCCAACCTAACAATAGTGTTTGTGCCTCCATTAGGAGAAGTATTTGAGTCAAGTAAAATGTGGTTTGTTTCATATCATGCCAGAGTTGAGCTTATTCATACAAAGTGATGGAAAGCAAGGAAATGGGGCCAACTATCGGGAGCAAGAGTAAATGAAGTCAGTCTTTTGCTCCTTTAGTTTAATGTGCTATTCACAAGTCAGGTTTTGAATCCTCTAATCTTGCAGTAATCTTAAATGAATCTCTGAAGTGAGAAATGGCTAACAGTAAACTTGATTATTTAGAATAATACCTACCAATTATCAACTGTTTTATTATAACCAGTACTTTATGTAATGTAGCTCATTTAACCCTCACTACAACTCTTTGAGGTAGGCATTAATATCCCCATTTTATAAATGAAGGAGCTCAGACTGGAGGGATAAGTAGCTTGCTCAGGGTAAAAGTAAGTATGTGGCAGAGCTTGGATTCCAGGTGCTACCTCTCTGACACCAAAGCTCAAACTCTCTAATGGAGGGAGCGGATAGCTTTGTTATTGGCTCTGGACTATGTTTTAGGAGTTATACAGTTTGAGAATATAGAATCTTATAAAATGCATTAGTTTTAATTTATTAATTATATCTTGTTTAGTCTGAAATCAAAATGATTCTCCAATACAGAGAGCTAGATGGTGAAAGGGCTCAAGAGTAACTGGAGTGCAGGAGGAAGCCCGCTTGGGTTAGCATTTACCATGACAAATCTGTAACTTGAAAGATAGTTAATCCTAAGGTTTCAGGGCAATTCAGCTGGCACAACTGGGACTTGACAACAGAAAAGCAAGGCATTTATAGCTGGCCAGCCAACAAAAAACTATTAAGAAATTATTAAAAAGCAGTGTCAAAAGGGAAAAAAATGTTTGGTTTTTGCCATTTTGTATAGGACTGTTCAGCTTACATCATAGTGGTCAATCAAAGCAAATCTAAAAAACTTGCAGAAGGCAAAGACAACAATTTTGAGCTAAATCTTCCTCCTTCTTATTAAGGTATCCCTTTATCCTTAATAAAGGCAAAGGAGAGATTTAGCTAAAAGGCAGCAACAGAAGGATGAGCAGACTAGATTAAATTCCTTGGGCTCTTCATTAGGTACTGGAGGTACAGAGAGAACTATTGCATAGCTCAGAAATTGAGTTATTTGTAAAAGGATGCCACATCATCATAACAAGCTAAGCACATCTAGAAACAAACTCATTATGCCCTCTAAAAGCCAGCTTCTGTCCCAATTCCCATGATTTTAACAATGGCACCCCAATTTTTGAGTCATCACATCATCCAACTTTCTCCTTTTCTTCAGGTTCACCACAATCCATGAATTTGGGTATAAATGCTTGTTCCACCTCTCAATAGCTCAATAGACCTTAGGCAAGCTATTTAACCTCCTTTTACCTCTGTTTTCTCCTTATCTGTAAAATGAACATTATGATAGTTTCTACTTTATAAGTTACTGGAAGGAATAAGTGAGTTAGTACATATTAAGTAATTAAGATAGTATCTGAACGCAGACTAAAACTCAATAAAACTTAGCAATCATCATCTTATTGTCCATTTTTTGTACATATAATTATTTATTTTTGTATTAATTTTCTCTATTGGTCTTTTAGTTGTTGATTTCTATGACTTTTTTTTTTTTTAAAGAAACAAGTTCTCACTGTCACTCAGGCTGGAGTGCAGTGAGTGGCATAATCATAGCTCACTGCAGCCTCGAACTCCTTGGGCTCAAGCAATTCTCCTGCCTCACCCTCTGGAGTAGCCGGAACTATAGGAGTGCACCACCACTCCTGGCTAATTTTTCTTATTTTTTTAGAGACAAGGTCTTGCTATGTTGTCCAGGCTAGTCTCGAATTCCTGGCCTGAAACAATTCTCCCACCTTGGCCTCCCAAAGTGTTGGAATTATAGGTGTGAGCCACCACACCCAGCCTCTGTGATACCTTTATTTCATCAAGAATACAAACACTAGGTCACTATCTTCCTTTCTACCCCCCTTACTCCTGTTACTATACAATGTTGAAGTCACCCTGGAGCCAGCACCTGGCCCCAGCAACTTCCTGATCATAGGAGAGATAGGAAGTAGATCTCTGGTGGGCCACTTGTGCAATGTTCTTTTCACTCTGGAAGCCCAGGCTATAGTGCTTCTCTGCCCCTTCCAACAATTTTTTAAGTCTTAGTTTTGTGGATAAAATCTCTTTCTGCTTAAGAGAGCTACAGTAGTTTCTGTTATCTCCAAGCTCTGTTACAGCAAACAGTATTTATTGAATGAATGGTTTGTCATAAATGGTACAAATATTTTCTTGGTTAGTCTTTTAACTTTATGATGTTTTCTTACATAGTAAAATTTAGTTTTATCAAGTTAAATCTATCAGTATTTTCCTTTATGGTTGATGCTCATTGTATGTTATGGTCTTTTTCACCCCCAAGACCAGGAAAATATTCACATTCACTGACATGGTGTTCTAGTTGTTTTAAATTATTTTTTGTTGGAATTAAGAATTTTTGTTTTTAATGTTACTGTTTAATCCACCTTAAGCCATTTTAGTAAATGGTAAGGATGCACCTTTATATTTTCCAAGTTCTTCATTTATAAATAATCTTTCATTTATCAATAATCCTTGCCCCACTGATTTAAAATATCACCTTTGCCATAAATTAAACACTCAAAGCAATCAACAAATATTTACAGAGTGTCTTGTGCCTGGCTATGTGCTAGACTGATAAAACAGTGAAGAAGGTGGACAGGGCTCCTCCTCCCTAGAGTCTGATGAGAGCGATAAAAGATTATATGGTAGGCTGGGCGTGGTGGCTCATGCCTGTAATCCTAGCACTCTGGGAGGCCGAGGCGGGCGGATCATTTGAGCTCAGGAGTTCGAAACCAGCCTGAGCAAGAGCGAGACCCCATCTCTACTAAAAATAGAAAGAAATTAATTGGACAGCTAAAAATATATAGAAAAAATTAGCCGGGCATGGTGGCACATGCCTGTAGTCCCAGCTA